>JAUTBT010081306.1:0-12856 GCA_032361225.1 Lepetodrilus schrolli | reverse complement strand
GAGTTGAGAAGGAAATTGAGTGTACACAGATCCATTGACCGGGGTAATAATGTAGCGCTATGAGCTTGCTTTCAAGCAGGGATTTGGCGCAATATAAATGTTCACATTATCATTAATGCTGACGTGATATGATTGTCACGAAGTCGTCAAAATAAAGCATTGCTTGCTTCGCGCTTCATGGAATTTGATCCGTTGACTCATTAGCTTCATGGCACTCTTATGGTTGTCCATATAGTGGTGAGGTAAATAGTATGGATGGAAAAGCAAAGGAATGTGTGACCAAGGAGTATGAGAGTCTGTGTGGGCTAAACCATGTAAACGCATAAGATGTGTAAGTAGGTGGGGCAAGGTCATTAGCAAATTTGGTCTCGTGACTCATTGCGTTCATGGCACATTGAATGCTAATGGCTCAACAGCCACTCCTTATAATGGCAGTCGCGAAAAACAAGAGAAAACCAGTTTGGATAATGAGAAATTAACGTTTTTAATGCGTGGATCGTGGCATTTTATTTATTTATTATTTTTCATTGGGGTTTATAGCCGCTTTCAAGATTCTTTCACTTATATCATGGCTTGTCAGTTTATGGCAGGAGGAAACCCGCAACATCCGTAGCGTTGAATGTTGCAGTAAACCTGAGAGCGTTGGCTGGTACTGATAATGTACTATATTAACGCACCTAAAGTTGCAGTAACTGGAAGAACAATCATATGATGAGGAACAATCATATGATGAGGAACAATAATATGACGAGGAACAATAATATGACGAGGAACAATCATATGATGTCAGCAGTTATCGTTCATCGGGCTATGAACGATAATGACTTCTATGACGTTCATCAAAGGACAGGACAATGATACTGTCATTATTTGTATAATTAAAGTGCCAGTAGTTATTTATTTATGAAATTAACCACATTGCTTTCAAATTCTCATGTGCAGTGATGTTGTTAAATTCCTCTTTCAGAAAAGCTGACGAGGGTCTGCAGAGGGTCAGTCAGACGACACAGTCAGAGCATGTCACTCCCAAGGACATCACCAACAAACACATCATGGCATATGGTAAACAATGACCGTCTTTATTATAATAATAATAATGTGCACATTTATATTGTGCCAAATGATCAAATCCATGTTTGATAGAAGCCCATATCATTACATTATTACCCTAGTCAATGGATCAATTATTATTCATGTAGCCTGGTGTGATATCAGATGTTCCTATTGGTCTTGGCCAATGGGGTTACCCCTTTGGCTCATTCGGTAGAGCGTTGGACTCACAATCCAGCAACTCGGGTTCGAATCCCAGGATCGGCATGATCCTCTGTTACAATGGCAATGGCCTTTTTTTTTATAATGCATAGGAAGGCACATTTTTGTCCTTTCTAGTAAAATTGTAAGTTCATGCACACACACAGTTTAGCGCAAATGATATTTAGAGTAGGAACTACTGAATGTGGTTCATTTCATGCCCACGGCAAACTCAAGTACATCACGATCGTAATTTTTCTAATGCTAGTGTATAACTTTCGTTGCACTCCTTTAGATATATTATATAACATTTTATTATAATTATTCAGAGTCCTATGATTGGACACAGACACAGCTTATTTAAGCATCTCTGGTTGCCTCCAGCATAGAGAGGGTTAAACAGACTGGGGGATACAGGGTCCACAGTCCACAGCCACGTATATGAGATTGTCCCCGGAGCATCAAAATCCGCAGAAGATTCTCATCCTTGTTCATTCATACAACAGGTCGTCTTTATCCTCTATGAAACTGCAACTGTTGTGATCTATATAAAATTTGTACACCACAAATTGAAAGTCATGAAATAGTTAATTAATTGAAAGCAGGAATATTGAAATTGAGGAATTCTTACCGAATGATCTGATCTGCCGTGGTGATGGGGATGTCGTCTTCCTTCCGGACTGGTGCTGTGGAGGTCCCTTTGATTTCCTTCTTGACTGGCGCGGCGACCATCACGTGGCCTGTCTGTAGAACTGGCATGGCGAATGTCACTTGTTCTTCTTGTAAGGCTGGTGTGACTATCGGCACTTGTTTTCCCTGTTAGGCTGGTGTGACTATCGGCACTTGTTTTCCCTGTTAGGCTGGTGCGACTATCGGCACTTGTTTTCCCTGTAAGGCTGGTGTGACTATCGGCACTTGTTTTCCCTGTAAGGCTGGTGTGACCATCGGCACTTGTTTTCCCTGTAAGGCTGGTGTGACCATCGGCACTTGTTTTCCCTGTAAGGCTGGTGTGACTATCGGCACTTGTTTTCCCTGTAAGGCTGGTGTGACCATCAGCACTTGTTTTCCCTGTTAGGCTGGTGTGACTATCGGTACTTGTTTTCCCTGTATCACTATCAGCACTTGGTTTTTCTGCAATGCTCATGTGGCGAGTGGATCTTGGTTTTTCCGTTCGGCTGGTGAGGCTATCGGCACTCATTCTCTCTCGTTGATCGGTGCGACTGTCGTCACTTGGTTTATCTGCAATGCTTATGTGACGAGTGGATCTTGGTTTGTCTGATTGACCAGTGCGGCTATCGGAGCGTAGTTTTTCCGCAGGGCTCATTTGACGACCGGTTCTCTGTTTTTCTGAAGGACTCATGCGCTGACTGCCTCTTGGTTTATCTGGACTTGTCTGACGACTTGATCCATCTTTATACCCTCTTTTCTGATAAATGGAAATAGGGACATTGAAAAACATTGATTATATGGACTAAATGTAGTGAGAGAAATATGTCACATTATTCCTTGATTACGGCAGGTTAGAAGAGTACCAAAATTGTATAAGATTAGTTTAAGTATCCACATTTGATTCCCTCCTCGTACCAATAATTACAATTGTAACATCTCAATTCCTTAATTTATGATCGTTAGGTCATCTATTTCCAAACAAATACATAAATGTATTAAAGCAACTCTCTCAGAAACATTTTGCCATTTATACATTTTTTTTTCTAAATAAAATATACACATTCAATATTACTTTGGTGAAATGTTACATTCCTACGTCTCTGAATATGCACATGACAAATTGACAGTCTTTCATCGCGAATCATTTGAAGCCATTGTTTACAAGTTTCAGTTTCACTTTCTCTCGACCACCTCTCGCGTCAAAGTTTATCTGGCAAGTTACTAGCAGTAATGCTCAATGTCATGTATCACTCGCGAGTTATCTAGAACTAGGCCCCTTCTACAAGTTGATTTTAAGATGAGATTGAGTGCGGTTAGATGTACAGGTCTCTGAATAATTTAAAATAAACTTTTAGTATCTATATGTAGTATATTATACAACTGTATTACAGTAATATAATATATCTATAGTCCACCAGAGACAGCACCACCAGCGCCAGAGAGTAATTACGCTCGATAAACTGTGCAGTGAGAGGTGGCCGCTGAATGAGATTTTATCTAGTAGTTTGTGTAGCCGGGTGTGATATAAGATGCTCCTACTGGTCTCGGCCAGCTGGATTACCCCTTTGGCTCATTCGGTAGAGCATTGGACTCACAATCCAGCAACTCGGGTTCAAATCCCAGGGTCGGCATGATCCACTGTTACAATGGCGCCCAACGTGTATTCGAGTTGTTCCCGGTGAACTTCTCTCAGAATTGTCGTACTGAGAATTCCTAGCTCCCTGGTGGCTCAGATAGAAGTGACTGGATTAGTAACTCGAGGACAAGTCACCACGTGGAGGGAGATAATGTAGCCGGGTGTGATATAAGGTGCTCCTACTGGTCCCGGCCAGCTGGATTACCCCATTGGCTCATTCGGTAGAGTGTTGGACTTGCAATCCAGCAACTCTGGTTCAAATCCCAGGATCGGCATGATCCTCTGTTATATTTGCATGCGCGTAAAAACACGTAACAAATGTTCGTTGAGAAAACTCCATTAGGGTAATATCTTGCGTCTAATGCATTTAATCAACATAACAACAAGACTAGTGACTTTCCTGGAAAGTGAATATTATTGTAACAACATTGCAATGAGTTCTTTCAAATTATATGTTAAAATGATGGTGCACCTAAATGAAATGTATAAAAGAAGGATTCTGGAATGTCAGTGAGAGAGTTGCTTTAAATCTTACAGGTTTTTGTGCATTTAAGGCTACTCACACCAGCTCTAAGTCCGTCCAGATCCTTTTTCAAGTCTTTCAATGCATCATTTAACAGATGCCTTGTGACAAACTCGCCAGAGTCATGGGTTGATTGGCTGCTGGATCTTTCATTCCAATCATCCTGAAATATTTCAAGATAGACCGTTTTTCCTTTTCCAGATTTGAAATATTAAAGGCATACAATCACGGTTTGTTGCCATATTTCATTGGGCTTGTTGCCCAATATACTTGTGTAGACAAATCAAATGTATATACTTTCAGGTGAGTGAGTGAGTGATTGAGTGATTATGGAGTTTAAAGTCGCTGTGGGAATCTTTCACCCATTTGCGACGATTAAACATTTAATTAGATTAAGCATGAAAAAACATGAAAAACATGCACAGAAAAAAAATGTAGTTATAATTATGCACATGCTGTAAGAGGAGAGTATGTTTGACAATGAAATATGTCAATAAACTGTGACTGTAGGCCATTAATTGCCATACGTGAATCATTGTCCCCATTACACATGTTAAAAGTCAATACCATGACAAGAAAATTCACCACTACCACTACCACACACACATCACACAATACATTTTACTATGAAGTATTAACTAGTGCTACAGTGGCCGTTCAGCAACCTACTTTAACCCCCTCCCTGCTGACTTAAGCAAATGCACTGCTAACTCCGGTTGCCTCCAGCATGGAGAGGGTTGAAGGTCACAGTAGCAAGTACTATGTTGTGCTTGGACCTGATATACTATGTAGTGCTTGGACCTGAAGTACGATGTAGTGCTTGGACCTGGTAGTGTTTTGGAGGAACACCCAACGTGCGACAATGAATGGACTGCATGCACACACGATTCAATTTACAGCGATTTTACTTCTAGCCCGTTCAGCCAACCACTACATATGTAGGATAGTAGTGTAGTGTAGTGTAGTGTAGGGCAGCCTGAACACAGCCCAGGTACATGTATAAATAATATGTGGAATAAATTTCATTGGGAACTTCCTAGATCAACACTATGACATGTTTGCATGCCAGGGTATCATTTCACGAAGCTCTCATATCCACAATGCGACCATATTCCTCTCCTTATGAGAGTGCTATGGCCTCGTAGTAGATAAGAGAGCCTCGTGAAACGATACCCTGACATGTTGCAAAGCTTGACGGACATTTTGCAAATTTCTTGTTGTTGTGCGAGAGGTCAATTGCAAAACTGTAAGTATTCGATCACACATTCGATCACACATCAAACAATGAAATATCCAAATCTCACCGGTGAGTGGATAATACCATCAATGGAATCGATTCCAATTTGGAGTCCTTCTAGGTCTTTATGGACACCCTTCAAGGCGTCTTCTAATAGAGGCTGCGTTACATTTTCATCATTTAATACATGCTGAAAGTATTAGGCATGAATGCACATTGTGAGTCTTAGTAAAAATAAATCATCAACAGTGTATTTTCTATGAAATCAGAATCTTTAAAGGCACAGTCACAGAGTTCTGAGGATAACTTTTGACTAAATTTAAGTTTGAAATGTTAAGTGAATTAAATTAACATGCCATCTACATGTACACTTTTCATCATCAAACTGTAATTCAATGTATGGGTATTGACTAATAAATAATTTAAAGTCATTCCCTGGAATTAATTGATCGTCTATTCTTCAAACATCGAGGAGCAAGTAAATACAGACTATGTCTAGCATATAGTACAAGACCAAAAGAAAATACAATCCATTCTCAATCTATTCTCACTGAAGATGTATCATTTTGACTTCCACTGAATTAATTCCTTCTTCATTCAAACCACAGAAATAATGACAGTCACTTTTCTTATATTGAAATTCATATATATACACAAAATTTATCCTTAAACAAACTCTGGCCTACTAGCTTTTCACTATGGTTTACTAGTTTATCATTATGGCTTACTTGTTTATTGCTATGGATGCTAGTATCGATATCACTGAGTGCAGTCTGAAGACCTTCCATATCTTTGCGGACACCTTTCAATGCATCTTCTATCTGATGCTTCGTGTCTGACTTATCAGGGCTGCGAGGTAGGGAGATTCTGGATTCTCTCAAATCTATCTGAAAAAATATTACGTATAAGCCCATCTTCATATATGTAGGATGGTGAATTATACACGTAATACACTTTTGTTGGAATTCTAATAAATACCAGAAGTGAAAATATTATAACTAGCAATAGGCATGGCAAGAGACAAGTCTGATTTCAGCGGGGAAACAAGCTTGGGGTCTGGGGGCTGGATTCCTCAAACCACGTCCAGTGCAAATAATTATAAACCGACCCCTGGACAAATAAATCAGTTGATTTCCGCAGAAAATTCCCATGCCTGTAGCAGGTAAAGATTGTTTGTTAGTTAAATTGAGTTTGAGCAGCTTTCAAGATTATTTCACTCATATCATATATTGCAGGTTTTGTATACACATACCCTGCTTGTAGTAGGCTGGATTTTCATTGGCTGGTGATGATAGCTCATAGAATATCCTGCTGCAGTTAGAGCATGGATACCCCACTCAGAAGCATTACTAATGGACTCTGAGCAGTCCTTGCTTTACCACTATATACTGAAGGCCAAGCATGGTAACAACAAGTTTTATAGTTGTAAAATCTTTCGGGTACGAGGCAGCCAGTCCTCGAGATTACGAAACACTTCAGAGTATGACTTCATGCTCAACAGTTTCGTTCACAAATCCCCATATTCAATTTGCGCTTGAGCATGAATTTGTACTCAAAATGCTCCGTAGTCTTGAAACATGTGCCTCAACCTACCACTTCCAGGTCAACACTGACCATGGAGGCAGTCTGGAAGTATACAACCTCTAAACTTTATCTCTACTGGATTAAATAGTATTACTACAATCACAAAATGTCAAATATCTTACTTTTACATCTATGTTCATGATAGAGGCAATATCGGCCATAGCAACTTCAAGTTTGTCCAGATCTTGTTGGACATCTTTCAAAGTATCGTCTAAAAGAGGCCTAGTGACAAACTGGTCAAAGTCATGTTCCGATAGCGTATTTAACTTTTCACTCAATTCATTCTGAAAATAATATAGACTAGTGGTAAAATCTTTCTAGAAAAACAACACATTTTAAGCCCTTGGAGTTAAGTTATTGATCATCAATAAGAAATACATAATAATGGTGTTATAATTACTAGCCTCCTCAAAACATACACATATCACTATTTCCAGGCTTATGTACATGTGTAGAGAGACATATGTCAAATTACACTAATTGTGGCTTCATCATATTTATTGCACTAGAGTATTGTTTCAAGCCATGTCATATATGTAAATGTCCCATTGGTTATTGATCTGCTGTCAGGGGCATTTGCATTGTTGTCAGTGTATATAACATTATAAGACACGATGTCAGGGGTATGCTCAACGTAGAACATCATCTTTGATCTAAGGAATATTTGGCCTACACCTACTTAAATACTAATATATTACATCTGGGGCAATAAATATGAAATTACGCAATGTTCCAGATAATATCAATGATATATCCCTTGTGAAATAATATACATTCCCACTTGCTAAAATTAAATCCACATACCAGGGATGCATACAATTTAAACATCTTACAATTTGTGACTGGCCAGATTGAAGTTCTCCCAGATCACTTCGGAAGTCTTGCAAGGTATCTTGTAACATAGGTTCAGTGACAAACTGGTCAAAGTCTGGTGCTGGCAAGTTATTGAACCTTTCATTCAAATCCTGATCAGTCTGAAAATCATGGATTTAAATCCTTTTTCACTTATTATTTTATTTAGATACATGTAATAAACTAAATCTAGTTTAGATAAAAACTAATAATTTAGATGACAATCATGTTTATCAATAATAATAAATACTCAATTAACAATTGTTACTTGCTTCTGTTACCATACATGTGCATGTATCATTGTATGAAATATAAAATCAGATGTGTACATATTATTTTATAGTCATACTAACTTTTTCCAAATCTTCCAAGTGTTTGTTTAGTTCATCCATATTAAGCTGAAATGTAAAATAATATTGATATATTTTATTTCTCATCTACACCAAATTATCAATATTTATATAAGTATGGGTGTATAAAAAGGTCGATTATGTAATCCTGCTTTTCTTTAAAGGGCCATTCCACAGTGTTTTTTCCATAAATAGTAAATTTGAATATGTAATCATAGAAAATACTTCACATGTCTTAGAATGATAAAGCAATGGTCCAAGTTCATTTTCAGTAGTTTGTTTTTTTGATATTTTATGTTGATGTTATTATATTAAATGATTAAACTATATTATCAGACTGATTTGGAAAATATGAATATTTTTAGTACATTCTTGAATAAAACTTGCATCATACATAGTAGGTTGTTGTATCAAATACAGTGGAATGACCCGTATCCAAAAGCTCCCCTTAAAGTTTCTTATTTATAGATTTACTATACTAATTTACATTTTCAATTTTGATCATTATGTCCGAGTTGGATTCCTGTAGTGCCTGTACGTCTTTCATGAGATTTTCTACTTTTGACACCAACTGCAATGAGAAAAAAGCAAAACAATGAAACAATAACATCCTATTGAAATAGGGACTGTAAGTTGACAACATGGAATAGCCTGCGATTAATTCCAAATCTGCTGACATAAACTGGTCAAACATCTAAATGTGCTATATTGACTGATAGATGACAATCTCCCATTGTGATGTCACATGAAAACGTCACGATGCAGACATCATTCATAGCAACCATTGCAAGCCTCAATAGTAACCGCGCAAAAAATGTGCACGAAATATGGTCTACAGATATTTTTATGTTTACGTTCATTGGAATATTTTAATCAAAGCCTATAGTTCCATTTTAAAACCATGCCTTATCAAACAGGTATTGAATACTGTACCTCTGAATGGGTGTCACTGGAAAATACCCAGAAGAGACTTACTGTCCATAATAGCATGTGCTGAACATTGCAAATTAAATTAGAGTAGTCTCCCTTCAGGTCCTTGAAAATAAAATCTATGCTCCCAGCAAACAGATACAAGTAATCTATGAAGTACTCTGACCTTAATGAGTATTCATGATAGGGATACTACCACTGAATAATTAGATCAGTTTTCTATCCCATCCTCGAAGATCAGGGCTCAATTTAGCGACTAATTTGTCAGCCATGGTGACCTAATTTTGCATTTGGCGACTAGTATTTCACTTATTTTAAGTATTTCTGATTCTGCAGGAGCCAAAAGGCTCCTTATAAAATTTTGCAACTTTGAGGCCTGAAGATTCATTTCCAGTACCTTCTTTACTTCTGCCACTGGCACTAAGCTGTTTTTCACCTGCTACCCTTGGTCAAAATGAATAATTGTATTAAAAAGGTCAAGTTAACTCCTCTTGCTGCTCTCAGTCGTTGACTTGTAATCTTGATAGTTGAAACTGGCTCTAAATCTGTGTTCCTCCCATTAAAGAAATATATGAAAGTGTATTGTCATTTAAAGTCATATACAGTGTAACTTGTTTTTCTTTAAATGACCATTTACTAACACTTCAGTGTAAATTAATCAAAATAAATAATATTAAATCATTTCTGGTACATTGAAATACATAAATATTCCAAAGTAGTCCATAAGTATTATGCCTATATTTGTCTTTAATAGTGTTTAATAAATGTGAAGGCTCCACACATTCCAAAGATGTTGTGACCAACTCAAAGTTTGAGTCAACCTGCATTTCATTACCAATTTATTAAACACATTTCCGCAATTGATATACTTATAATATTGCTTATCATCCAATTATGTTTCGTAATAGTAGGAATTTAACTTTCCAAGATATAATGTAGACATAAAATGCCCAAAGCGAGGTATTTTGAAACAAAACTCGTTTAGATTTGGTCAAAATAGCATGTTAAAATGTTGACATTTGTTGACGAAACAGTTTCATTCTGTAAACCATTTACCATTTCAACAGTACTTGACGTATCTCTTGCGATCAGTTCTTCAAGCAATGCCTTCAACTGCGTGAAGTTCACTTCCCCGGTTGTACCGAGGGATAGATCCAACAGATTTAACAAATCTACCGACATTTTGTCACGAAAACAGTTAAAATGACACCATAAATGTAAAATATCTATGCTTCCTGACAGTCGTTTGGATTTATATTACTCCGCATGGCTACAAAAACAAACAAAGCAAACATCAACACCACCATAATAAAATAGAAAAAAAAGCAAAAGATTGTTATCTAGTTTACGTTAGGTTGAAACCCGTTAGGTAAGAGTAACGGTATTTAAAAACAACAAAGATAATTTACATTTAAAGCATGTCGACGATTTGGACTATATTTACCGCGGCAGGATACAAATTTTATACCCATTCTGCAGGCATGACGTTGTTGTTCAACGTCACAACCTGTTGGCGACGTCTAAGGTGATCGGGCAGGGCCATAACTCATAATTATTTACTCAGCAAGCAATCATGTTTTTCTGACGATTTAAATACTGCATGGGAACTTATAATTTGAAACCAGATCCGCTTTAACTTTCAGCATTCTACGCGGTTGTGCTATTTAACATTATTAAAGGCATACAATCATGGTTTATTGACATATTTCATGGCCAAATGTTTTACCTGAATATGTTTGATTTGTCTACACAAGTACATTGGGCAACAAACTACATTTTGCGTCTGTCCCACTGGTTTTCAATATTTTCATATATTTTTGGATAGTTTTGTAAAAAGATATCTCGCGAAATACACATGATACAGTATGTTCAATATTTTGTATGTATTTATTTTTAAACAATAATTGTGGATGGACAAGAAAATCTTTAAAAAAATAATATGAAGATAGACTCGCCAATGACAAATGTAGAACAACAGTTCTATATTATAAATATGGATTGACAGGTTTAAAAAAAAAAGGTTTTATGCCATATTTTATTGTGAGGACACAGTATTATGAGACATTGGGAGGGAATTCGCGCATAAAATTGTGACCATTGTAAGAATGTTCACCATTGTCGAATGATACGTGCAATGACTGAGTGAAATATGACTCGAACAGAATGTCGAGGGTGTGGCAAATTTATATATTGCTTTTGAGTGATTTAAATCCGATGACAACTTGACACTCTTACTGCCACTAATTCAATGAAGCATCCATAAAATATTCACATAGTGTCAATGACTCTCTAGACTCAATAGACAATATTAATACATTAAATGATGAATGATATCGGCTCAATAAATACGTTCAAAGTTAAGTACATGCTAAAGTTATGCTAAAACAAAATGATACTAGTACTCGACACCTTGGTCAACTTAACATTAGCTCTCTATATATTCAACTATATACTAATATATACAACACGATATTTCATACTATTTAACGATAAATTGAACAAGATTGATTTAATTTTCTGCTCTGTGATTTCACTTAGTTGTCAAGCAATATAAGCCATTGGCTGTGAAGCAAAGACAAACACGAAACATTTTCAATAACTAGATAGTATTACTTGTATATTTAACCCTCTCCGTGCTGGAAACAACCGGAGATGCCCTAAAGAGCAGTGCTTGAGTCTAATCCAGCAGGGAGAGGGTTAATTGAAGTGATGGTTTCGTTCGACATCCCCACGAGCTATGCTCTAAGATTCTCACGCAAGTATAATTATTTAGGAACATGATCAACAATCGCAGGAAGAGGTTTCGTTGATTTGTATGTTTACACACACGACGTAATTATAAATCTGATATGGGTTTCCGGTGAACTATTTTGCTCCCGGCTACCAGCTGTATATAAATATATTGAGAGCACTGAGAAGGTTAACATTGAACATCATTATCAGTTGTAGCATCGTGGAAGAACGTCGGACTGGAGCTCAAAGGTGCCGAGTTCGAACCCTGCATTTCCGGTTGTGACGATGTATGTATAATATCTGCGCTGGTGCTGTGCCGTTATCTTACTAGGTTCGTCAGAAACAGCCGGTGTTCGCATGTTTAGTGCGCTATAGGTGCTGCAGGTGTCCTCCTGCCGTAATCTGACAAACGTAAATAGTAACGTAAAATACGAATTATGTCATGCCATTTTTACTTTTGATCGAGAAGAACAAGTTGCCTTGACCAACACGAAACCCACGATCGATAGCCAAGTTAACGTCGGAATTAATTTTCGCCCATTTGTAATGATTGAGATAATGGGTACCCGGTAGGATGATAGTGCTAACGTTCTAGCACCTGGAACACGGTAGCTTCTAGACTGTATCCTCCCAAGGGAATTGAAAAGGAAAGTTAGTGAATTCTGATCCATTGGCTGGGATAATAATGCACGAGCACGCCTTCGAGCATGGCTTTTGGCGCCATATAAATGTACATCTTACACTGTTATAACCTTAAATGTTATTATTTATGTTTACGTTAATTCAATCCCAGATGTTATTTAATATAAAAGCATGCTCTTGTGTGTTGTGTTATCGTATATTATTTTAGTTTTAAGCTTTTATAGATACACAACAAACCCCAAGATTGCTGTTATTGTAATTATCTAAGGACAAACTGTCATTCTACATGCAATATAAACATCTGATATTTTGATAGATTATGTTCTAAATGAGTTATCTATATATCTACACACTATATGTAAGCAAAACGAGGAACAATTAACATTTAACTATATCAATATATATCAATATATATCAATATATATCAATATATATATATATATATATAT
>JAUTBT010081295.1:0-12856 GCA_032361225.1 Lepetodrilus schrolli | reverse complement strand
TACTAACCCGTTCAGCGAACTACTAAATGTAGAGAAAAGTATTGTATTGTAGTGTATTGTATGTATTCTCCATTGAATGCACCCCTGATGTGGCCAAATACAACTGTCCTACAATTATGGTGACAAATAAAAATAAAAAATCCTATAATCTAATTTGCCCAAAATCAATGCATTCACTAAAAACATACATTGTTTTGGTAAGGTATACACACTCATGTACAGTGCTTTACCTGGTTTGTTTTGGGTGGATTGATTGGCTGCAGCCCTGAGGGTGTGTCAGCCAGAATGTGGAAGTGTGAAGTCGGCGGGGGGCCCATTGGGGTTGGACGGCTTTCTGCATCCACCTGATAGTTCACGATCCCCCACTGCTCCAGGAAGGCATGTACTCTGAAAATAGCACAGAAAACATAGGTCAAGATCCACCATAATTAAAGAATTAGTGTTAAAAGTCCCATACAACAGATTTCAAGCTATGTGTAGCAAATACAGTATAATGCAAACACATGGATTATCATTAACAAAGTTCATTCATTTGTGGAAATATTAGAAGCAACATTACATGTGATTTAACTATCCTATATTGTGATTGTATCAAAATTGTATCACTGAAGTCAAGATTATATTATATTATAATCTGATAAAACGTTACTAAAATGTCTATCAATTTAAATGTAATCATCAGTGTGTTTCTGAAAATGTACAACATGGTCAAAGAGGAAATAACTCTGGACTCCACTGGTATACCTCATGATGGCACAGACATCTCCAGCCAAGTTGCGCCTGCAAGCAGTGCTAGTTACATACTCCGTCGGGTTGAGGCGATATGTGTCTATCATGAAGTTCCGATATGCCATGTATCTGAAATGGCGTAGACATTTGTGTAAACAAAAATCAATTTAAAAAAAAAGAATCAATCAAATAAAATAAAAGAATAAATAAAATCTCCATATAAATATAGTATTTATTAATTAAGAAAATTAATTAAACACATGGAAGGTACTCAATGGCAGAAACCATTACAACATTCATATTTATCACATAATGAGAAATGTTACAATCTCATTCCCTAATTTACATGGAACAGCATGTACGCAGCACACAATCATACAAACTATGTTTTCCAATACTTACATTTCAGGAGTTTTTGATTTGTTTTTGCCGTTGAAGTACTCGGGCAGAGCGCGGCGCTCGATGGCGTGGATGCTGTTGTAGTCGAACCACGCAGAGTAGCTGGGGATGACGATGTGGTGAGTCTGTTCTGTCAGGTCCTCCTGGTCATCCTTGTCCTTCTTGGAGCCGTTGTCGGTCGTCGAACCCGCATCTCCACCATCTGGCTCCAGCTACAGACACACACAACGTTGTCAAGCCAATTGCAGTACATATTTTAGTTGTTTTACGTCGCAGTGAAAATCTTTCACCTATACATGTCTTTGAAATATGATTTAAATTAATTTATTTTAAATTGGGGTTTAAGTCACTTTCAAGATTCTTTCACTCATATCACGACTTGTCAGTTTAGGGCAGGAGGAAACACGCAACATGCGTAGCGCTGAATGTTGCAGTAAACCTGCGAGCATCGGCTGGTACTGACGAGACCAAGGATGATAACTGCATTGCCACTCTACAGAAATCGCATCCTATCAATATCGCGTCAGAAAGGTAACTTTTGCGAACATTGATGCCGGGCCCCCGGGGCGGGATTTGTACCTGGAACCTTGGCTCTGAAGTCCAACTGTTCTACCACTGCGCTACCACCCGCCCCTTCACCCATGTGCGACTATAAAAACATCAGTGGATTTATGTGGATTTGCACCCAAAAATTGTCTGTGAAATGTGTGGGACTCGGTGCCAGGATGTAAAACTCAACTGACTTTTTCCTGTGATCCTCCTCCACATCTACCACAAAGTCATCCTGGAAATCTGTGATCATGTTATCCGAGATCCACGACTGGAACAGAACGGAACAATCCAGCATATGTGAACAGTTTATGAACACTGGAAGTCTTGAATTGGTAGTTTGATGTGGTTTAGGGTCCCTTCAAGATTAGTTGTCTCATATGATATCACAGATAGTTTATGGTGCTAAAGAAATTTATTATTAAATTGGGGTTTAGAGCTACTTTCAAGATTCGTTCTCTTATATCATGGCTTATCAGTTGATGGCAGGAAGAAACCTGCAACACCTGTAGCCCTGAGTGTTGCAGTGAACCTGTGAGTACTGACAAACCAAGGATGATAACTACAATGTGAAAGTACAGACAGTGTATCCTATCATGATTGCATCGGAAAGGTAACTTTCAAGGACATTGATGCCAGGTCCCAGGGGCAGGTTTGAACTAAAGACCTCTGGCTGTGAAGTCTAACAATCTACCACTGTGCTATCACTCAGCACTGAAATGTCAGTAATCTAGTTTAGTAGTATTATCGACAAAATACGTGAAACATACTTTCAATTTTAACACAAATATTGTGTTTTATTGGGGTTTAGAGCCACTTTCAAGATTCTTTCACTTATATCATGGCTTGTCAGTTTATGGCAGGAGGAAACCTGCCAGCACCGGCTGGTACAGACAGACCATTGGTAAAACAAAATTACTTCTGTTGCTTGCAAAGCATAGCCATGTGAAACATAACAGATCAATAAATTAAAAAAGTAAACTAAAATAATATATTCATGTATATTTGGACCGCCAAACTATTTGATATTACAAGAATCCATAGTTTCTTTTTCTTTCTGTCTTACCACCACATTGGGGTCAAGACGACACAGGCCGATGACCGAGGACAGTTCATCCATAAACAGACAAGTGGCTTCTGGATTCCGGTTGCTGCTGGTTCTAACTAGTTGTAGCAGGTTGATGACCTGCTTCAATTGGTCCTGAGCGAGAGAACTCTCAGAAGTCTCCGAGCTGCAAGATGAAAGTTGGTCGATATCTAGAGAGAATAATTAAAATTAATGGCCAACTGCTACAAAAATACAAAATATATTTTAATAAAAATGGTTTGCCAAAAAAAGAAATTTTTAAAAATAAATATTAAATATAATGTATATTAAATAAAAATGGTTTATATGATAAATGAAATGGGTGAAGACGGACCACGTTTTACTATTAAAGTTTGGTTGTAGACAGGAAACATTCTTACCTCTGTGCGATGCTCTTAATTACCATAATGGCACCAATTACGCCCATCCGTTTATACCTAGAAAACATAATAGCATTCATTCTTAATTAATATAAGACAATAATACTGTTGATACACCAAAGACTAATACGCATCAAAGCACTTTCAATATGGTTATTTGTTGTTGTTGATACACCAAATTCAGTTCAATTCAGTTAGAAATCGATCCCAATGTATGTGGAAGTTACAATTTGGTTCCAGTTCTGCCCCATTTCCAGTTGTTTTGTGAATGGACGACGTCACAATTTGTAATATCATAATTGTATCAAAATGTATAGTGATGTTGATGTGTCAACTGAAACATACTTCAAGTCCGAAGCGATTCAAAGCAAATTTTTTTAAAACGAATTTGGTGTGTCAACAGTATAAGCTTACAGATCATTTGCTGTGATAGACCTAATTTTCAGGCACTAGTCATAATGATAATGTAGACCTAATTTTCAGGCACTAGTCACAATGATAATGTAGACCTAATTTTCAGGCACTAGTCACAATGATAATGTAGACCTAATTTAGACCTAATTTTCAGGCACCAGTCATAATGATAATGTGTATGTAACAGAGGACCGTGCCGATGCTGGGATTCGAACCCGAGTTGTTGGATTGCGAGTCCAACGCTCTACCGACTGAGTCAAAGGGTGGTAACCCCGCCGGCTGAGACCAGTAGGAGCATCATGTGTCACACCCGGCTACATAAGTTAAAAATAATTATAAATTTCCACCAGTACTGAAGATACCTAAGCAATGGAGATTTCAACTTGGACAGGAGGACTAGTGCCAGACTTCGATGGCCAATTGACGTACTAATTATTTCGAGGTCAAGGTCATTGAACGTACTTATTACTGCTGCTGTAGAGCTGTTTCCTGATGATGATATGGAGATCATCCTGAAATGGTTATTCACATCATTCAAAATTCATATTATGGAACAGAAAGGAAACAATAATAAATAGAGATTAATACACTAGCTAGTGTGTCATATTGATTAAAGATTCCAAAGTCAATATTTTCCGAGCGAGAGCGATGAAAATAGTAACTTTGGAATCACACTGATCCAGTCTAGTACAAGCAGGGCGTGTACACACAAAACATACAAGCCATGATATGGGTGAAATAATCTAGAAAGCAGCTCTAAACCCCAATTCAAGCAACCAACAAACCCATCCTGAAATGATTATTCATATTATTCAAAGATGAAGATTGTAATAAAATTAAGAATTAAAAAAAAAAAATCTCCACATAGTGACGATCCAGTCTTGTACAAGCAGGGCATGTACACACAAAACATGCACGTCATGATATGAATGGAAGCCAACCTGGATGAGACCACCATCGTCTGGGTTGCTGAACGCGAGTCGACTCAGCATGGCGTACACTTTTCGGATCTGGGTCATCGACAAGCTATCCAGGTAGTCCAGCACACCCTGAATAAATTAATAATTCCCTTCATAAAATGTGCATTAGCACAGATATAATTAGATTACATGGAAAATGAACACTGCATGTCTACAGTCCTACCTTGACGAAGATGGCAAAGGGTGCCATGATAGTGAGGTGGTGCTGTACAAAGTCTGACAGAATGTCCAGTGAGGCGTCAATCTCGCCGGTAAAACCACTTCCAATGTGCGTTACCAGGTTACCCACGATCTCCTGCAAATACATATAAAATTTTACTACTATCTATCAATGTAAATAAATAAATTTCAATAAGCAAAACAAGAATAATTAAAAACTAAAATAACAAACAAATAACTAAAGTATAGTACAGTAAAGTGAAATAAACAAAACAAAACAAAACAACAACAAAAATATTATTTTTTTAAAAACAATAATAAAAATAATAAAAAATTAAAATTAAAAATAATAAAATTTAAAAATTAAAATATTAATAACATTTAAAAAATAAATAAATAAAAAATAAAAAAATAAACGAATAAATAAAAATAAGAAATAAATAGTGATAAAATAAAACAATAAAATTAAAAATATTATTTTAAAATAAAAATTAATTTTAGAAAAATACAGCATTAAAATTAAAAATAAACAATTAAAATAAAGAAAAAGAACATGTTTATTGGTACATTGTCTCACCTGGCGACAGAAGCTGTTGAAGGTCAGGAAAGCCTGTCTGTACATGGAACATGCAAAGTAGGAGATTCCTGGCTCTGGTGACCGTAGCAACACTTCCGATAATGACAGGATGGATGGGAAGTACTCTCGTAGAATCTGGACAGATTGGAAACATGCACATCATCTGTCTGTTCATCCTCTAAAAACCAAGCTTGGTGCCTCTTTTTATATACCACTGATCATGGAATGCTACAGTCCCTTGTCATGGTTCATCATCTAAAACTTTGGCCCAGTGAATCCGTAAACATACGCTATTGATCATGGAAAATTAGAGCAACTTGATATTGACTCAAGATGAATACAAATTTAAAGGTCATATACTGAGCCAATGAAGACAGGTCCTTTCTGGTATTTTTTCTCTCCATTTTGGTGACATGACATCTGCAAGAATATAAGTTACTTCCCCTGGCTAAGAATTTCCAACATCTAATGTGGCCTAGATTTGAAATAGATTTGTAGAATACATGTCATCATGTTCACTTCAGAGATGTAGCGTATGAAAAAGCAGTTACTGAATCTGGGTCTAAAGGATGACATCTGTTCTGTGATGTGTTGCCAGGAACATGGAAGTCGCCTCTCACAAGAGAAACAATGCACAAGTGGAAAAACAACACAATAATCAGCAAAATGTGAATGAGTGATTTATATATTTGCTTTCTTTTTATACAGGTCACGTGGACAGAATTTCTATAATGTCCTCCTATAGAACATTATAACTCGATTTCAGTTGGAGACAGTAAAATCGCCTACCTGTGCGTGATCGCTGAAAGTTGACTGAAGGAGAACTTCTGTAAACGCGCCTGATCTAATCTTGTTCCTGAACAGACTTTCCACAGGCTTCCTCCGATTGGTCGTATGTAGAATCAGCAACACGAACACATCCAGTTCCTTATGATCTGCAGGTTCCTTCAAACTGTCGATGGCCTGATGGTACAGAGATTTCGGTTATTTCCCCCCGATAATTATATAATACATGTAGATATACATTAATTTTTTAAAACATAATTTAATATAAAAATTAATTTTTACATAATTTAATATAAAAATTATTTTTTACATAATTTTATATAAAAATTATTTTTTACATAATTTTATATAAAAATTATTTTTTTACATAATTTTATCTAAAAATTAATTTACATAATTTTATATAAAAATTAATTTACATAATTTAATATAAAAATTATACATAGTTTTGGCGATAGGTGTTTATTATAGTAGGGTGGAAAACCAATAAGGGGCTAACCTACAGCACAGAGCATTGCAGTATACCTGTGAGCACCTGCTGGTACTGACAAACCAAGAATTTTGACTATCTACTATTGTGCTATCATCAGTGCCTCATGATTAACAATACAGTGTCAACAAACCTTTATCCACGACTCGGCTACGGTCTTCTGGAAGCGGATTCCAGCCTTGATGGCATCCAGAGTCAGGGCTTCATTCCCCTTCTCCACTCCGCCACTAGAAGGCGCTCTGCAACACATAACAAAAACAACCGTGCTATTTTGTATTCATGGAAACACTGGATTGTTTTCACGATTTGAACCATAAACAATATTTTTAGTCCCAATGGAATCAGACTCACTTTCTAGGTTGACAACAGCAAGCATTTGGACTACTAAGAATCAAGCATAAATATCAATACTGCATCATTGAAGAAAATTCTGCAGCTATTTAGCTAATCACCAACAGCAATGAAATGTTATCGAATTTAAAAATATAACAAAGAAAAAAATCACATTTTATAACATGTGCAAAAGAGAAGTCAGATATGTAGTTGATGAGATATAATTTACTAGTTTATTAATTAATCATGATTTCATTCATTTTGTCATTCTTTCTTTAATTAATTTATTTTATCTACCTTTTCTTCATTTTATCTTGGCCTCCCTTGCCAGTAGCACTGCTGGGAGATTTTAAGTCTAGACTGGCTCGGATCTCACTGATAACCTGAAACAGAATAATCCAACTTTTCAATGATGCGATATACGGGTATTGCTGTCAAATCCTCGATGACGCAGGCTCAGTGTCTGCTAAAACCTACGCAAGAGGTGCAGAAAGGTACTGTAAATCAGGAAATTAATGCGTCACTAATTTAATGCGACAGCAAGCTTTTGGACATAAATGCGACAACAATTAAATGCGATCGACCAGGCCTCTATTCATGTTTTTCCCGGACGTATCTTTCATTATTTTCCATAATGCGTAGGAATTAAATGCGGCCATAAGCCAATCGCATTTTTTTCATTAATATCATGCTCACATTAATTTCCTGATTTACAGTACATTATGAAAGTGCAATCAGTGAGGGGGACATCCTTGTCAACTATCTGATATGTCCGGTCTGAAAAGAGTGAAAGGAACGGTTAGCACACATCTCGCGCAATGAGTGCCCTTAGATGTGTGACGTCACTGTACTATCCCTGTTCTGTCTGCATCACCTCATTAGTGAGATCAGACCGCACAGGTAATAAAGAGTGAGTGAATTATTGTTTTACGTCACAGCAGGAATCTTTCACCCATATACGTGATCACTACATGATGACACAGGTCCAGGACAGTGTGAGGTTTAGTTCCTTTGACAAAACGGCGCGTCCTGAGTACTTTGAACACTGTACTCTGACTACTGTACTCTGAACATTGTACACTGAACTGTACTCTGAACACTGTACTCTGACTACTGTACTCTGAACACTCTACTCTGAACACTGTACTCTGACTACTGTACTCTGATCACTGTACACTGTGCTCTGAACACTGCACTCTGACTACTGTACTCTGACTAATGTGCTCTGAACACTGTACTCTGAACACTGTACTCTGAACACTGTGCTCTGTACTCTGAACACTGTACTCTGACTAATGTGCTCTGAACACTGTACTCTGTACTCTGAACACTGTACTCTGTGCTCTGAACACTGTGCTCTGAACTCTGAACACTGTACTCTGACTAATGTGCTCTGAACACTGTACTCTGAACACTGTGCTCTGTACACTGTGCTCTGTACTCTGAACACTGTACTCTGTCTACTGTACTCTGAACACTGTACTCTGAACACTGTGCTCTGAACACTGTGCTCTGTACTCTGAACACTGTACTCTGACTACTGTGCTCTGAACACTGTACACTGAACACTGTACTCTGAACACTGTACTCTGAACACTGTACTCTGAACTCTGACTACTGTGCTCTGAACACTGTACTCTGAACACTGTACTCTGAACACTGTACTCTGAACATTGTACACTCTACTCTGAACACTGTACCCTGAACACTGTACTCTGAACACTGTACTCTGAACACTGTACTCTGACTACTGTGCTCTGAACACTGTACCCTGAACACTGTACTCTGGGTCTGATAGGATGTGTAGTCTACACTGTGGCAATGCAGTTATCATCCTAGTTTCCTCAGTATCAGCCAAGTTTACTGCAACACTCAGCACTGCAAGTGCTGCAAGTTTCATCTTGCCATAAACTACCAAACCATGCTAACAGTAAACTAATCTTGAAAGTGGATCAAACTATATATTTTAAAAATAATAATAATTAAGATTAAATATATTTTTTAATGAAAAGATACGACACTTGGTACACATGTAGTCTGAATATGAATGTGACCCCACTGACCTCCAGCGAATCTTGGGGAGTGACAGTCTGCAGGAGGAACTTCACGACAACAGGCAGATCATCCATCTCCACGGAATTCAATGTCTGAAGCACTGAGCCCCGAACCTGTATAATCATCATAGACATCTTATTCAATGAAATTTTAATGTAATACTTATATTACACGCTATACGCGTAGACAATTTGCGCTAAATAATAGTCCTAGCGAAATATGAAGCCCTAAGTTTACTTATTGAAGCGGACGTATTAATGTACGATGGACGTATTAATTTACGATACTAATGAATGAAAAACACAACACAGAAGATACGAATAAATTAATTAAACGATGTTATTAAAAATTAATTAAACGTAAAAATATATTATATTATTAGTCTACTCTTACCACTCAAGTGAAACTTTACAAGCGGCAATCAACTCCGACCTTGTTTTGTGCGTAATTTAATTCCAGCGAATATGTCAATTATAGCATTTGAGCGAAATTTGCATCCGCGAAATATGTCTTTTACAGTATTATGGACATTTGAAATATACACACAAATAGATTGGCATCTTAATAAGCTGAGATAGTAAATTTTCCTGTCAAGTCTCGAGATTCATTGGCCAACATTGATCAATTACAAATGTTGGTTGATGAACACTTAATTATTTACAAATAGTTGTTGATAAACACGCTAATCGCATAGAAATATTCATTGGCCAACACACCAATCAGTTATAAATAAATAAATAAAATGCTAATTGACAGATCTGTGAGTGACCTACAAATTTCAGTTTTCAAATTAATTTTTGAATATAAAAAAAATATATCAATATACACTACCTCTGTGAGTAGTTCTGGTTTCAAGGTCAGGTTGGACAGCGAGTCTAGTATGGGGACAGTCATCGTGTTGCCTTTCAGTAACATGTCCCTGGAAGCAAATCAAAGTAAAACTACTTGAACAGCTCTCGACTAAAACATTATTTCCTACTTATTTTTTGTAGGAACACTGCAAATGCAACAAAATATCAAAACGCAAAACAAACCTCAGAGTTTTGGCAACGTCACCGTGTTCAGTATCTTCGACCACTTCGGGAAGACACAGAATTATCTCCCTTTGTATTTCTGGCGAACTGATGTCAATCATTTCCAGCATCTTTGTGGTCAGGTCCTGAAAATGTAGTGTTCGAGAACATGTACTATTTTATTGACAACAAACTAACGTATGATAATTTTTTGCTTATGTAGCAGGGTATCTGTTTTAACACCCAAACATGCACTCACCCAAACATTACATAAAATTATAAAAATACAAATATATATTCCATTATTTCATTATCTCTTATTATTTAACTCTCTACTTATTTATACTATCTAACTACATGTATGCATCTATCTCTATCTGTAACTCTTCAAGTAAAATCCTTCTCTCTAGAGCCCTATGAAGAGTTGTCTGCCCTGCCCTCTCCATCCAGTGCTCATTACTATTTCATTACTGGATCTGAGGACATCTCATTTCTATTTTACAGACAAATAAATACTCTCATTCATCGATTGCCTCATCTGTAATTTGTGTATTGCTGTACCGTCCAAAGACACGAGGGTTGCCTGGGGTAACGCTACCACGCCCCAGGCACAGACCAAAGACCAAAGCATACTCTGTTACAATGGCGCCCAATGTGTATTCGAGTAGTTCCCGGTGAAATTCTCTCAGAATTGTCGGACTGAGAATTCCTAGCTCCTGGTGGCTCAGATGGAAGTGACTGGATTAGTAACTCGAGGACGAGTCACCACGTGGAGGGGGGAATGTAGCCGGGTGTGATAAAAGATGCTCCTACTGGTCTCGGCCAGAGGGGTTACCCCTATGGCTCATTCGGTAGAATGTTGGACTCACAATCCAGCAACTCGGGTTTGAATCCAACGCTCTACTGACTGAGCCAAAGGGGTAACCCCAGCTGGCCGAGACCAGTAGGAGCATCTTATATCATACCCAGCTATATTCTCCCCCTCTGTTACACTTTTATGGGAGAAAAGCCTACAGTAAATACAACAAATCACAGATGATGTACATGAATCGGTAAAATAATGACATATTGGAAACCCATAACTTTGACTACAACATACCTTGCAGTTTATGATTCTGTCCAGCCAGCGAAACTGACTCAACAGCACTCTTGGTACAAAGATTCTTTCTCCTTGTTCAAAGATGGAACTGAAATAGATGATCATCACATAAAATACAAAGAGGTTAAATAAATATCTTGGTATCTTGTTTTTAGTTACTTTACAATACAAGTGAGTGATTTATTGGGTTGGTTTTTTTTGGTCACCGTGGAAATCTTTCACCTACACTTCATAAAAAGAATCTCAGCAAAAAGAATTTTTGTAATTTTCCTCAAAAAATATTCATGATGGATTTCTATCAACCACACAATATTACAAATTGCTAGCACCAGGGATAAAAATTAAGAAATGTTCAAAGTGTATTGTAATATTTATTGATAATAATTTATGTAGGTAATACTCACTCATCATCACCCATAAACAATGGCAATTTCTCCAGAAGAAGAGTCATCAAGTTGGTCTAAAGTCAAAAATCAAAATACTAGCTTAAGGAAAACTGATTGTACTATATAATACATAGATAGTGGTTACCAATATTTATAAGATCACCTGATAACTGAGCCCATACACGATAATTCACGAGATGCTGTTTAGATCAGGGGTGCATTCAATGGAGAATACATATGTATATGTATTTTATGTATTAATACGCGAGCCGTTCAGTGAGCAATACATATGCATACATTTCAATACGGGTTTGGACTGCGTAGCGTTTTGTATGAAAATCCAAAGCATGAAGCGAATGGACTGGACGCATGCGCAAACCGATTTCCTGCTATTTTCCTACTAATCCGTTCAGCGAACTACTAAATGTAGAGAAAAGTATTGTATTGTAGTGCATTGTATGTATTCTCCATTGACCGCATTGAATGCATCCCAGATGATGAGGAAGCGATGTCAGTTATCTACCGTGCGTCATTAGTCCACTAGATGGTGTGATAATAAGGACCAAGAATGACGCGCCACTATAAAAGTCATCATTTTGACGCTTTTTGCAGTCCAACAGCGAGCTGTACCTTTGCTATAAACATTTGATTTTGGTATTGGTATATTGTAGAAAGCTTGGCCATCGGGCAACTGGATCAGATGTATTTAAAAAAAAAAGAAGTATGGAGTTGTGGCCAATCTACGAACACCTGTATAACGTCATCGGTCGCTATATAAAAGTCATTATTCTAGACGTCTTTTTGCCGTCCTACAGCGAGCTGAATATTATCTACAGAAGTTGTTTTTGTTATAGGGATATTGAATAAAGTTTTGACTATGTAAAACTAGATCAGATTTATGTGTTGTTTTAGTACAATTAACAGATCGCGACACACAAACTACTGTAGCGAGTTGAGAGCCGATTTATTTAGATTATTGCACACACAAAAACAATAAAATATTATTATATATTTATATATAAGATATAAACCGCTCTATTAGATCCACTTTCCTCACTCAAACTCTTGCTCCTCGTTACCTTAATTCAGATTTTAACTCCGGCAATGACCAGCAGCTAATAAATAAGTATAATAAATATATCCATTTTATAAGTTATTTTTCAGTTTTTTGTTTAATTAATAATCAGCAGTTGGGATGGAAAATGTACCCAAAACTGCTGATGGAAAAATACCACAAAATATACGCCACAGAGCACAAACGTGTATAAATAGTAGATATGTAAAACACAGCACAAACGTGTATAACAAACGTGTATAAATAGTAGATATGTAAAACACAGAGCACAAACGTGTATAAATAGTAGATATGTAAAACACAGAGCACAAACGTGTATAAATAGTAGATATGTAAAACACAGAG
>JAUTBT010081284.1:0-12857 GCA_032361225.1 Lepetodrilus schrolli | reverse complement strand
AAACATGGGTCAAATGAAGCTTTCCTACAGATACTATGTAGTCTCATCTGCCATTCCACCTACAAAAATCTGCAAAATCTGTACTTGCAAGCATCTAATAGAGGACTATGTTTTCTGACGTCACTTCCACAATGAATACTTGTAGTCTGAGGGCATTACGTCCAACTGCCGCCATTGCTTGGTAATTATGAATAAACATGAATACGGTGTTCCAATGTCAGCAGTTGGAGTGACGGTCACGGGGAATTAGACTCTCACGACGTAAAATGGACTTAGTGGAACGGTAAGTGTCCATACTTTTCATTGATAGTTACGTCTTTATCGAAAAAAAATATATATATTTAACGCAACATGCGATGGGCATTAGGGTCTAGTCCAGTTCTTTGAACGTGTCGGGTTTTTATTTTGAGGTGTATTTAAATGCATTGCGATGAATTATTATATAGAACTTGTACAAAAACGATCTCAAATATTTAATAAATATGAAATAATCAGAACTGAAGAATCGTTTTACACTCATCTACGATGTCTAGATCTGAGAGCTTCAGATTTCGTGCAGTCGCAACCAGTGACGTATTTCATTATTCATACAAGCTTCACAAAGAACAGCATTATTGTTGTGTATATATTATATTATTTTAAAACACAGTTCTTCTTAAAATAAATAACTTTAAACACAATTCTTATTTACATTATTATAATAAATAGTTAAATATAAATATACTGCTAACAAAATTTGCATTTCCTTTGATGGTGACAGTATTATGGTTGCGGCTCAATGTGAGTGTTCTACTAGCCAAGGTCCTCCTGAACACTGCAAGAACATTTCTTCTGTCCTCTTTGCAATGCACACATTTTGAACCACTGGAGACAAATGAAACACGCACTCAACGTGTACAAACATTTTACTAAAATATTATAATGGAAATACAATCAAAACAAAGGAATATAAATTGACTCTGAGTGAATTGAATGTTAATATTGATCCTCGACCAGTCAAATATCGTAAAAAGGAGTTAGCCTGATCAGTTCTGTAATGTTTGCATCAAGGTGAGAATGTGTTGCCTGATGTGCACATGTTTCCATCCCTGAAAAACCATTTGCCCTGAACCTAGATAATGACTACTTCGAACGTCACCATACTTGTGCTCATACGTGCCTTCAATCCATGAACATGTATCGTATTCCCGACAGTGATAGGACAAATCAGTTATTATTTCAACAACTTTTTATTCATATAAACATTATGATACAAGTCAATCACAGTTGCACCCATATCATCCAGTGTGTAGAAATCAAATAATGCAAATGCAAGGTCACAGAAATCATCACAATATATTTGATTTAGAGGAACAGTGATCTATTCTACATTCAACTCCTGTCATTACCAGGACAATTGAGTAGCATCGACCTTAAGTTGCTAAATTAAATCATCCAAACTACTGAAAGAATACAGATTTGATTACATTAACTAGTAAATGAACTGACAAACACAACGTATAAGTAGAGTATTTTCGGATATTGTAATTGAATATTACAGTAGTTATTTAGACTGTTATTAAAGCTGATAATTCACTATTAACAAATTAGAAAAACGCGGTGCAACATATTTTGCTTTCTTTTGAGAACACATATTAAAATGTACATTTATATTCTATTTAATTGTAATAGCTTGAACATGGTGAAGAGAAAGGTAAATAGAAAAGACTGCAATGGAGTAGAATGTATCCATACTTGAACAACCGTCATCTTCCTGAGAACAGCATTTGCATCAAGAATTTCCACACAAATTAACAAGTGGGCCATTGAAATGTCCAACATCACTTACCACTTCATCATTTTATGTAGTTATCTGAAAATTTCCCAACAAAGCTGCCATGTATACTCCATATAATTATCTCCATGATCCACATGCATCCATCATCCAATTAAAATAAGTTCATAAATTAAATATGTATTACCCTGGTAGTAGTTTTTGTCACAAATTTGCAAACAGATTTTTAAACTTCTACTTAGTCACCTTTTTTTTTTAGTGTTCCTAAAAGTTAAATTCTAATGCTCATAGAAAGAATGAATAAATCTATCCAACTAGGATTCCACTTTAATTAGGATGTGTATGTTACTATAGCTAATAGTTTTGATCACTAGTTCTCGTAATAACATATAGTAAATGTAAAAAAAAAAGACGAAATTTCCACTAGTCCTCAGGATACCTTTAGCATTGGGCATTTTGACTCGGGCTACAAGACTAATGCCAATATTAATCCCTGTTCAGTAATTAATATTTAACAAAACACAAGTAAATAATATACTTATATTTTATTAAGTATCAATTTAATCAATATTCCTTTATTTTAAATGACAACACAACTTGATGTAGAGTCTAGATGAAATGGTAGGAATGAAATTATAAAATGTAAAAAAAATATATTAATGAAAGATAATATCTGTCCCCCACCCCTCCACATAACCTGGTTATGAAATTACTTGCTTACATAATTTTATTCTCAAGTATGGGACATGTTGAGAAGTTTCCTTAACATCATTAATTTTCTTAATTTAATATAATTTAACGCATGTCAGTTTCTCAGCTAACAGCCAACGTCGGCCCGACCGCTGATGTCCGCTGTCGACGGTGCCGACCAAAATCGCCATCGGGCCACTGGCGGATGGCTATCTGGGTCTATTGTTAATGTCAAGTTAGAGGAAGAATACAACTTTAAAAGCGTTTTGCTTGAAATTTTGTTATGCCAATTCTGCGACTGAATATCTCCATATTGTTTAAATAAAAGGTAATCCAATACGTGTAAAAAAAATAACACATAAATATGTAATACTACGACGGTAATAAATAACACATAAAGTACTTCTTCCTATTTCTCAAATACCAGAGAATTGGTAATGGACTTCCGGAAGAAGCAGGAACGATTTATACCTGTTATAGTTGATGAGACGCCGGTAGAAATTGTGTTGCAGTATAAATATTTGGGGACAATAATCAATAATAAATTGAATTGGAATTCAAACACAGAAACGCAGAAACTTTAATGTCAGCCCAACATTGTTATCTCATTTTTATAACTGTTTTATTCAACATTTGCTATTCAATGCTGGTATGGTCCCCTGTCTACCACACACAAAAACACATTAGTTAAAATTGTTACTATTAGCTCTAAGATTGCAGGAATATATTTTGATAATTTATCTGGTGTTTATGAAAGCCGTGTGCAAATCCAAAAATACACCTTTACTATCTAGTCGCCGTTACCTTGTTCCAAAATTAAAATCCAATCGGGCAAAATATTCTTTTATTCCTAGAAGCAAAACCATTTAAAATCATTACTGTAACCGTGAAGTTGTTTTTAAATTATCTTTATGAAATGTCTCCTGTTTATTACTGTATTTAGTTACTTTATGAAATGTTTACTTGTCTTTTGTTATTATCTCGTCTTAAATGTCTATCCTGCCTATGTTTACTTTAATTTTATTAATAATGCTCTGTATATGCAAACCAAAATCCTGGAAATCTATGAAGAACATACAAGCAATCATAGAAGTCCACAATGCAGAAATCACCGCCAAAGAAAACAACAGGCAGAGAGAAAACACATGCAACTGTAGAAATAATTGCAACTGCCGGGTACTCATTTACAGTTTGTAATATAATATCTAATACTTCATATATATTATACTATATATATATATATACCCCACCATCCACATTCTGTTCGAATAACTTTAATGTAAAAAGTATCATTTTGTTTTCATGACAGTTGGACAGGACATGTCCATCGACTTGGACAGTGGATCGGTCACCGGAAGTAGCAGTGCAATAACCTGGATTAACACGCTTTCCGGTTCCGGTACATGAGCGAGGAAAGGAGTTCTGAAGCTGATTCTGAAGCTCCTGGTTCGTCGAACCGAAAAAACGCTGTGCGCATAGATATGTGGTTCAGTAACCCTACAGGGTGGACTTTCAACGTAGGAGACTCCAGTACCAACAATGGATGGGGTAAGTTAAATATTTTGTAATTGAACTTCCTCTCAAAGGATGTATGTCTAGGTCATCAAACTATGAAATCTCCCAACCGGACAATGCATGCTGACGTCATGAGATGTCAGTATGACGCGTCACAATAGATCATCGAACGTTTTGAAAAATGGCGACCCGTAAGTAGGTCAGGTCTATTTTTAGAATGTCCATCAATTGTCCAGAATCTTCCAGGTTCCGTTGATAGCCAAACACGAGTACTAGGCCTTGGGTTGACTAAACTCCGGATAAAATCTTAATACGCTGTTCATACGGATCGTGTGCCTAACTTTCTGTTCGATACAGAGATGAATCATGTTGTTCAGCATGGTCCACACGTTATAGACCGTGATACAACGTAAGGTACGTAAATAGCCACACACATGTCACCATGTAGGTTATGACCAGAATCCTTAAACCGCATTTGTCTAAAAATAGAATTTGACCCACTTACGCGCGCTATTGTGACATGTCATGTTACCAGCTCATGGCGCCAGCATACATTGTCCATTTGAGAGAATTTATAGTTTTCTATTCAAAGTTTTGTTGACAATTATATAATAAAAGTATATAATAAATAGGATATTTCATATGTCTAGTGAAATGGCATGTATCTCTCAGTTATGGCTGCACCACTCGTAAAAATATCTCCTTTCCCACGTCACTCGATTAGAGATACATGCTATTTCACTAGACACATGAAATATCCTCTATATATCACACAAGCAATAAAAGAATATTGCAAAATTAATGATCTATCATTAATACATACACCATTCACTGCATAACATTCTGAATACAATCTCACAGCCAGAATGATTAATACAAAATATTCAGAATGTTGGGTTGACATATTTACATGATGAACAAAACATGTTTGTCGAAAACAAATATTGCCAAACAAATCGCAGCCCGCCATCTCTTCCCCACCCCCCAAAATGTTGGAGGTTGGGGAAAAAGAAGACCTCATTGTAGTTTCATTTATCCTCCAAGCATTAATAGCAGTATGTAAAATGCCAGTTCTATTAATGATACATCACAGTATAAACATTTGAAAAGTTAAATTGAATGGACTCCATGCCATTAAATAAATGTTTACCACCCCATATTACATAGAATATCTTTAGTGGGATATCTAAAGAATTCACAGACTCCCTATTACCCGGTCTGTTATATCAGCTATGCTGAATGCAGACCTAAAGCACCATTAGACATCTAGCAAAATGCCCAATCCTTCAATTGACCCGTCACGAAACCACACAAACCTACAACAAACCTTCAATTGCAATGTCTAAAGTAAAACCAACATGCTGTGCATGATGACAAATATACTCAACAAAATACATTAAGGGTCGGTAGATGCTGTGTGGGGAAGCTATCTATCAAATTTTGGAACTTGGCTTTAGGATCTGGTGCCATTCTTCTTCCAAATGTATCTGCAAGTTCTTGATTAATATCTGGAGCCTGTAAATGTTTAGAGTTCTTCATTGTTAAAATAATTATAAAATTAAATTTATATGGTCAAAAAGACTACTGGCTCTTAATTAATTTTGCTGAGTATATGAATGGGTAATTCACATATATCGTTCCTGCACGTTGTCTATAATGAATTGTGATATTATGGACAGCATTGGTATATTGCTAAAATAATCTTGTGTACCATTGCATACATACAAACAAATATCAATTCACTTCACGTGTTGCACCATGAATTTAAAAATGAAAAGTTGACAAATTATAATGATTGATTGAAGAATCACCATTAAATCAGTATGTTTCATATGTCCCATGGAATAAAAGGATGCACAGCTTTTAAAGTGATATAAATGTGTCCGATAAACATTTGAGATACTTTAAATTATACGAATTTTGTATATAAACATTGTACATACATTGTAAAGAAAACTAAATTAAAGACGACATCAAATGTATACTCATTATCAAACATACATTAAACAATCTAGAAAATGACTTACTTGGCCTTATGAGATTCAGAATATTCCATCATCTAAATAATTGTGACCATAGTATCACTAAACAAAATTAACAAGGTAGAAAATATTTTCCAATTATGGAAATAATTCCTAAATATGCGCAAAACCTAATGCATTAAAATTGTATCGAAACACCTTAAACATTTAATATTTATCAAAACAACATTCACATGATTACAACATTTATACTTGTACAGAAAATGTTATACTGGCCATTTCTCGATGTTTAAGGAAACATTAATTAACCCATCACATTCTTTCAATACAAAGGAGTTGATATGTGTAAAACTACATTGCTATACATTGGTTCCCTCACTTTTCATGTCAGATCACTTAATTATTAACCCTCTCCTTGCTGGGGAGCACAGAAACTGCTCTTTAGGGCACCTCCGGTTGCCTCCAGCATGGAGAGAGCTAACAGCCATTGGCATATAATATTCGTAATTCAAAAGATATTTGAACAGAGAAAATGAGGCCATAGTAATTCTACATGTAACAAATACTAATAGTAGAAGGATAATGTGGATTATGATTACATTTCATGAATCTCAAAAAATAAACTCACAAACATTTAAAGAAAAATATATGTTATTTATTATTAACATCTAAGTCACCAGACATTACTTTGTTCCCTATTTCTTTACTTCCATTATTATTTTTTACCCACCCAAACAATATTAACAACTGGCATTGTGAAGTGAAAGTGAAAGTACTGAGATCAGACTTCTTACCACATGGTAGCAGTATTGTCAGGTCATCAGACTTCCTACCACATGGTAGCAGTATTGTGGGGAGGTTATCAGACTTCCTACCACATGGTAGCAGTATTGTGGGGAGGTCATCAGACTTCCTACCACATGGTAGCAGTATTGTCGGGAGGTCATCAGACTCCCTACCACATGGTAGCAGTATTGTAGGGAGGTCATGGATTTGGCTACACTTTACATATTTCACAGTGGTGAAAATAAAACTTAAATAAATATCTAATTTATCCAGGAAGACATTTGGATGGATGATTAAAACTTAAATAAAACTTCAATGATGTGCATATACAAAGCTGGACAGTCCAGTTATGAGGGTTCCCTGGAATTCAAGCTAATTATCCCATTTTCATCTTTAACATACCTGATCACCCTAATGTAAAGTTAAATAAGATTTCTTTACTATTGATCATAAAGTATGTGAGTCTCGAGTGTAAAAATGTAATTAAAGAGTACGGTAATTATGTACAATATAATTTACAATTTTGTTAATTATTGCTTCTTCTTGAGCAGAATCTCATATATACAGACTTATTAGACAAACCATAAATGAAACATCCTACAGAAGGTTATGACAATTATTTGAAATGTTATTTAATAATATCCATCTATGATTCAACTAGTCATTTTATTTTAGTAACTTAAGGCTCCATTCACAAAAATCAAATGAAATTTTTATTTTAATGATCTGCGTAGAACATATATAAGCTCGTTGTGTACGCTGTAAGCTTATATTCCATTTGACACACTATATCCAATATCACATTATACAGTACATTATACAGTATTGTAATTGGTATTTGCCTACTAAGACAATTGCATCATAAACATAGTCCAACTAGCTGAATGTCAATCTTTAATGGAGGGTGATAACTAGTTGGAGTTACCATAAATAACGATTAATTAATATACGTGGTGGATATCTACTGTGTAATAATGATTCCATAATCAACAGTGTTGATTACGTTTTGTTGTGTTTCTCTTGCGTAGGTGAAATGTACACGTTTTCGACTGCTAGTTCGCCCTCTCTATAAAGCTGTTTGTCGGCAGTTTTCAATGGTTTATTACATTAAAATGATTATATTGAATAATTAGAATAACCCACTTGATACGAGTGGTTACGGAAAATATTTCCCTACTGAAATTAACGTTCAAAGTTCCTTGCAAAAGCTCGGAACTGTGAACATAAATTTCACTCGGGACATATTTTCCATAATCACTTGTTTCTCATGGGTTTTTCTCTAAATATTCCATTGGTCATGTAAATGTTGAAATGGACCCATTGCTCATGAGAGATATCATCCACAAGGGCAACACTACAAACACAGCTTCACCATCTCTAGTTCCAGAGCAACATGGCATACACCTAACATTAGCTCAACTGTCATGACCAGGCGAGATAATTATACAAATAAAAATAAAAATAAAAATAAAAAATAAATATCTGTGACCCAAAAAAATACATTAACATAATCTGTGACAAAACATGAAAATTAATAATATTTTGTCCCAATAAACTTACTTCCTCAAACATAATAACAATAAAAATAATAAAAATAATATCGTAAATGTTTTGTTTTTAAATAATAATAATTATAATAATTGCTTTTGTGACAATTTGTGGCATATAATGAAGAATGCAGACAGGTAGCTAGCTCTGGCAGAACCATTGAACATGTCATGAGATCTCTAATGGTGACCAGGTACTATTGTACTCTGAGTAAAGTTAAAAAGTCTGGGAAATGAAATGTTGGATGACACGATAGTCTCTGTCCTTGACGTGACGGCAGATGTGACAGTGGAAGTGACAGCAGACGTGACATTATTGATGACTGTTGTCACATGTTCCGCGATATCCATGACGTGCTTGTCAGGGTCGTGGTGTCCATGCTTTAGTCTGGCCAGAGTGTCGATCATCCCCACAACTGTTCTGTAACATCAAGTAGTAGGACGTTGGAGAACATGACTTGTGAGTTGAGTGACAGGGTTGGTGAGTTGTTCAAACAACATGGGTGGATGGGTGAGAGCGTGGGTGGATGGGTGAGTGCATAACCATTGTTGTTGTGGGTTGTGGATTGGGTGGGTTTCTGATTGAGTGGATGGGTGTCTGATTGAAAGGACGGGTGAGATATTAAGAGAATGTGGGTGGATGGGTGAGTGTGTTCTATAAGATTGGAGAAATAGGCAGATATGTGAGTGAATGAGTGAACCATGTTGGTTGTGGATTGGATGGGTGGGTTACTGTTTGAGTGGATGGGTGACTGATTGAGAGAATGGGTGGTATATTAAGTGAGTGAGTGCATAACCATGTGGGTTGTGGATTGGATGGATGGGTTACTGATCGAGTGGATGGGTGACCGATTGTGTGGATAGGCGAGATATTGAGTGGGTGGATGAGTGAGCGAATAAGTGGGTGGGTTTTGGAGTGAATGGGCGACTGATTGAGTGAATAAATAGGTAGGCCGTGGAGTGAATGTGTGATTGAGTGGATGGGTGTGATATTGAGTGAGCCTAAGTGGGTAGGACAGGGAGAAATTGGATTGGTGAATTACTGAGTGTACGAATAAATAGAAAAAATGCATTAAAAATGGCAAACGTACGCTAATATGCCAGCGATGATGAGAAACATGTCCATTCCTCGCTGTGACCAAGTCAGAGATCTGAAAACAGACACGTTGTACATACACACATTTCACATTCCAATAAATTAATTTTTCTCAGACAAATATAGTTATATTTTGGTTAGATGAAGCTAGAATATTGAATTTTTGTACAAATTTAGTAGTCACGGACCTAAAAAACCCACCTCATTACTGTAATTCAGGAAATTAATGCGCCCTCTAGATTCTAGACATAAATGTGACACCAATTAAATGCGATCGACCAGGCCTCTATGCATGTTTTTTTCACTGGACGTACCTTTCATTATTTTCCATAATGAAATTATTTTCAAACAGTTCATACACGCACATATCAGTTCGCTACTTTAATACCGTGTTCATCCATCAGTATTATTTATTAGTAACTGATAGGCAGCTCTTCAATGTCATTACCACTGTTAGATATAATCCCAGATTAAGTCATGTTTTTTTGCACGAATGAAGTGTTAAACATCACCATGCAGTACTTCTAAAGATGGCTCTACGGAATCCAGTCTAGTATGATAATACACTACTTTCCTAAAAACAACTTATTCCTTATAAATGTGTTTATAACACTCAAGTAGTTATTTTACTTCAAATATGTTTTTGCATAGAGGGGATTAATCGGATTAGACTAATAAGAGAACTAGTCATTAAATTAACTCAAAATGTGACACTTGGGGTATAAGAGCCTTGAAGCTCCTTCACGCTCAATGGATGATGAACGCTGTTGACACTCTGTCTAAAGACAAAGTGTGCATCAAGTGTGAATGGCATTTGGCCAGACTTGTTGATTAGACTTCCGATCACGTGATCATATTCTTAAGCTGTCTGGCAATTAAGCAACTATTGTGTTATTCTGTATATCTGTTTCTTTGTGACGACAATACCGACATGAACATAGTATGTATTTATTTTGAGCAGAATATAAGAGATAATGTTCATGGATCAGTAATTGTTATTAGTTTTGTATATGTAACTGTTATTTGTCTTGAGGAAGATAGTGTATTTGATGTATGACTGATATACCCAAAAAAATTGTGTACGTATTGTTTTCTTTTGTCATTTATATTGAAGTAAACTAATTTTACGTACTAGTATATTATTATCACAACACAACCAATGTAATACTACTGCATATGCAGGTTATGGCTGCAACAACCTTATACATATGATCAGTTTCAAGCTACAGACAAGTGCACGAAATTAGGGTACACATTAGTCAGTTCAGCCTGAAAATACAGAATGTATTTAATGCGCAGGAATTAAATACGACCATAAGCCAATCGCATTTTTCGCATTAATATCCTGCTCGCATTAATTTCCTGATTTACAATACTTCTTAGTTAAGTTTGTTGAATTAGGGTTTAGATCTGCTTTCACATATTGCAGTGAGCATCAGCTGGTACTAAGTGACTAAAGATGATAACTGCAGCGCATCCTATTATGATCGCGTCAGAAAATGTAACTTCCACAATCAATGCCAGATCAAGTTCAAACAAGTGACTTTGTGCATGCACTACATACCCTTTGAATATTTTCATATGGAAGACTCCAGGCAGGATGAAGGCCAGCAGAGTACAGCAGCTGGATCCGACCAGTGCCATCAGGTTGGCAAAGCTGGGGATCAGCAGCACGATGACGCCAGTACACACCACCATAATGGCACGCAGCACGTTCTGGAGAGATAAACAGCCATTGGACAATGTCACAAGAAGACCTCAATCTGAGAATACCAGGGCCCTGTCGCAGCACTATGACTATCACTATCTATGACTATCACTATATATGACTATCACTATCTATGACTAGCACTATCTATGACTATCACTATCTATGACTATCTATTACTATCACTATCTATTACTATCACTATCTATCACTATCACTATCTATCACTATCACTATCTATCACTATATATCACTATCACTATCCATCACTATCACTATCACTATCTATCACTATCACTATCTATCACTATCACTATCTATCACTATCTATCACTATCCATCACTATCACTATCACTATCTATCACTATCACTACCACTACCACTATCTATCACTATCACTATCACTATCACTAGCACTCTGTGGAGCGGGGGCCCATATGGTAAAGCAGTTTGTGTACTATGGAACTTTTTACCAAACAGATGAGAAGGGATTTCTTACAGGTAATAGAGCGGTCTATGTAGTCTATTTTGCATCCGTAATTACGGAAACTCGAGCTTTATCTATAGATTAAACAGATATCTTTCTCTTTTCTTTGTACATTTCTAAAATGTGAATGAAGTGCGTCCCACATAAATGCAGTGCGTCAACAGCGCATTGACAGTGAAAGTGTGTATTAGAGCAGCAAGCAGTGAAAATCACTTTCAAAGCAATCGGGAAGAAAAGTGAGGCTGATTCGCTGTTGACGCGCTGTTGGCATGCTGCGTTAATGTGGCTATAAATAGAATATAGCACTAGTGGGATTTTTTTGCTGCAGACGCAATGCGCTAGTGTGTGATTCATTTGAGGGTTTAAATCTGTTTCCCAAAGTACATCAGTGACTGTGCAGTGACAAGAACAATGTAGGAGAACCCCAACCATAACATGTGTTAGAAGCAAGACTCGTGAACCAAGTATATTGCCTTGAACAAAGGCAGATAACTGACAGTCACAGCTGAGCATAGGGACATAATGTTACAGAAATAATACACCACAAATATTGCAAGTATCCTGTTGCTGCTGGTTCTACACTACAGAGTAAACAGTGTGATCTTGAATGGAATGTTAACGCAATCTCTGGCTTGTGGTTGACATGCAACCATTACGCCACCTGGTGGTCCAAATTGCACTTACGCCTTTCCAGACAAATTTTTCTGCGTCTGGTATCAAGTATCTCTCCAGTATCTTCATCACAGGAAACATCATTACTGTAAGAGAAATGTATAAAAATATAGCCAAGTGTGCCCGAGATCACTCCACAGTAATATTTACTTGGTAGTGCAACGACTGCCACCAACCAATGTGGGAAAACATATTTAATGTTTGATTTACTGCTTTACATCACTGAGGGAATATTTCACTCAATTGCGATGATGAAAAGAAAATGTAAAACTGCACGATTCATCAAGCAATTCATAATATTCAATGGAATTTCTCTTCAATAATGCAGAAACATGAAATATATTAGTTACTACTTAAAACAGTAAGATACCAATGAGTAATTGAAGTACTTCAGACTCAATAGTATAGTTAATAGTATAGTTAATAGTATAGTTAATAGTATAGTTAATAGTATAGTTAATAGGACCAAGGCTCTTCTGTATCTAACGGCGTAACTCTAAGGTAACTTTCACTTTCTAAACTCCCTGGCCCCCGTTTCACAACGACATCCTAAATTTAGGAGCTCCTAACTTTATGACCCAGTTTATCACCTCCTAAGT
>JAUTBT010081273.1:0-12858 GCA_032361225.1 Lepetodrilus schrolli | reverse complement strand
GGTCACCCATCCACGTACCAGCCGAGCTAGAACGTGCTTCACTTTAACCTGAGCGGTCAGCCATGCATTGCACGGGATCATTACTAATGACATAAGAGCAAGAACAAACTGTAGGTGGCGAGCGTGTGCGCTACAAGTTAATGAAGACACCTGGTGGGTACTTCAACATTGTTTATATTTCTCCAAAACCTGTCATTCCTCGCCTGCTAAATTTTAAGGTTTTAGTTGTTACAAGCAATATTTACATTAGAGTGCGCCACGTGCATGATCACGTGCATGAACACCGACCTGTTTGTGAATGACAGCTGCATGAGGCTTTGATTGCGATGAAATGTGGCCACTCTAAAAATAGCACAATAAATAAACATGCAAAACAAACAAACTCAAACATTTACTATCAACAAAACAACTTGAAAATATGAATATATGTTGATGCTGAAGTAATGAATTCAGGATTTTCTCTTACAGACTGCAATAGGGTTTGTTTGACCTAGCCATAGATGGAAGGTCGGATAGGATAACCGCCACAAATCTAAATACAAAAATACAAAGTGGTCAGCTTTTACACATTTGAAAGTGGTTGACTTTGCCCTAGAAGAAGGATGTGATACAAGTTCTGTTGTCAGGGTTATCACATGTATTAGAATGGGAGGGCCAATGATGTATATAGAAGCATACGAATGCTGATAGCCAATGGTTATAAGAAAGCAGGATCTGTCAGCATACTTTGCACAAATTCACCTAATAAATTACTGCTTTACGTAAGAGACAAAACAAAAATTACATAAAAAAATGAAAGAAAATGGAAAGATAGTTGACAAGAAGCACTATGTGACAGTTGTGACATCAGGACAGACTGACCCCGTCTTGTTGCCACCTGGGGATGCAGTGATACGACCTGACCCTGTCTTGTTGCCACCTGGGGATGCAGTGACACGACGCAGGGTGAATGGACTCGGGTCACTCGATCCCTTCGGCATGAAGTCCCTGCAACATATCAACACGCCTACATAGACAGGCTCAGCAATAGCATAGGTGAACTGGCAGTGATAGAGGTGCTTCCCCTTTATAGGCTAGAGTAATGTCCATTACTTGACAAATCAAGGCATGGACATCAAGTCCATTTCTTCAACTAGCTCGTCATGGACATAAGAGTAGTGTCCCTTACTGACAGATTAGTGTTCCTTACTTGACAGATTAGTGTCCGTTACTAGGCAGAGTTCTTGATGGATATAGAGTAATTTCCCTTACTGACAGATTAGTGTTCCATACTTGACAGAGTTTGTCATGGACACAGATTAGTGTTCCTTACTTGACATAGTAGTGTTCCTTACCTGACAGAGCTCATCATAAACAGTGTTCCTTATTGACAGATTACTGTTCCTTACTTGACAGAGTAGTGTCCCTTACTTAACAGAGATCATGGACATAGAGTATTGTTCCTTACTGACACATTAGTGTTCCTTAATTGACAGATTACTGTTTTTCAACTGTTCCTTACTTGACAGAGCTCATCAGGGACATAGTGTTCCTTACTAATAGATTAAGTGTCCCTTACTTGACAGAGTAGTGCTCTTTACTGACAGGTTAGTGTCCCTTACCTGACAGAGCTTGTCATAGACATAGAGTAGTGATCATCAAGAGAGGTCAACTCAAACGGTCGATAGTACTCGAAGAAAGCATTCACTCGTTCATCTTTCTCTCCCTTCGACATCAGGATGAGATCATTAGTGGATGGTTTGGATTCTGAAGAATAAAGGAATCATCTCAGCGCCTTTTCTGCACAAATAAAGTCACAGTAAATGGTGCATGTAAACAAGGTGAAAATACACCCTTAAGAGAAATTTACTTTACTTTAAATTGTGGTCTACAGCCACTCCAGATTATTTCTCACCTACCAGAGATTAACAGTTTATTGCAGTAGACTATGAAATGTTGCTGTCAGCCTTGTGAGGATCATACACTGTGACAGACAGCACATCCTAGTATGATTACATCCGAGTGTGCTGCCACCCAGTCCTACTAGAACATACCCAACCAGAAAAACAACAACCTTAGGTGTGCCTTGTAGGTAACTTGAGTGAACTACTGTAAATCAGGAAATTCATGCGTCCCTAATTTAATGCGACCTCAAGAATTTAGACATAAATGCGACAACAATTAAATGTGATCGACCAGGCCTCTATTCATGTTTTTTCCCGGACCTACCTTTCACTATTTGCCTTAATGCGTAGGAATTAAATGCGGCCATAAACCAATCGCATTCTTTGCATTGATATCATGCTCACATTAATTTGCTAATTTACAGTATTTTCCGCTGCTATGACAACGGCCTAACTGTGGCAATACTACTTACAGCGTGGCACACAGGTTTTTACAGGCTGAATTTCTCATACACCCGAGACCGAATTGTGATAGATATCTACATTTGTTTAAGAAAGCGACCATGCGAATATTCATTCAGAATGACTTTCAAATGTACGAGTCGAGAGTGGCTGCCATGACGTCACAGTACTCTATGAGGTCACAACTTTTAACTACGGCCAAATGCCAGACAAACATTTTGATTGAATTTACAGGAATGTACAGGAACATGACGGTAGGATAAATTTGTTGTCAACTCATCATGAGGGGTACATGGAAAGATGTACCCTGCTTGAGAGCCCTTGTACAAGGGTTCTCAAGCGGGTACATTATCCCATGTACTTATATTGTCTAATCATGAAATTGGATCATGGTTGGTAACGCATCCTACTGGGTACCCATTCACTGCTAGGTAATCATCTTGAAGTGGAAATCCAAATTGATGGCATTTTCCTAATGCTAATCCTAATACAGATATTTGACCATGGTGTGTAATTTCTATTCTTCATTTCAGATTCAGTCAGCCAAGGCGGATGCTGAGCAGGCAAAGGCTGATGCCAAGATGGCGTACGATCAGGCGCTGCAGGCCAAGAATCAGAGTGAGGCTGCTCGGGAAAACCTGGAAGACCTGCTGACTAGGATCCGTAGTTTCCTCGGACAAGACGGAGCTCGCCCGGCCGACATTGAAGCGGTCAGTGCTAGTGCAAATCAATGTTTGTGTGATTGGCAGTGTTTGTGTCATTGCCAGTGTTTGTATCATTGCCAATGTTTGTGTCATTGCCAATAGTGATGTTTCTTTTGTCCAAGCCGGCTAGGTTCAGCGTACACAGTTGAGGTACTTCCCGCAGCTAGATTGATGTATTTGCAAGCTACCTGGCATACTTCTAGCCGACTTGCATCGCTTGTGCTGGTATCTGGTGACCGACACATCTCTGCTGGACAGACGTGAGCCTGGTTGCTTGATTTGCAATCTCGCCGTCATGTGACATGCACTCGCATCTTTTAAAGCGGCTTGGCGGTTTCTGACAAATCTAGCAGCCCTAGGTTCTGTCATTGGCAATGACAACCAATGTAATTTCCAATGGTTGTCATTGCCAATGTAATTTCCAATGGTTGTCATTGTCAATGTCATTTCCAATGATTGTCATTGCCAATGTCATTTCCAATGGTTGTCATTGCCATTGTTTTTCTCATCATTACAATTGTGTTCTTGCCGTCTTCTTGTGTCATTATTGTCAATGTTTGTATGATTGCCTATGTTTGTGTCATTTCCAATTGTTTGTGCCATTTCCAATTGTTTGTGTCATTGCCAGTGTCTTTGTCATTGCCATACAGGTTGCCCAGGAGGTTCTAGCCATGAGCATCTCACTGACTCCGGATCAGATAAAGGACCTGGCTGACAAGATCAACCGCACCATCCAGGGCTTGCAGAACATTGACTCCATTCTAGAAGACACCAAGGACGACCTCGCCCGTGCCAAGGGTCTCAAGAAACGCGCCGACGATGCCTCGTAAGATTTGAGATTTACTTTTTTACTTCCGTCGAAAATCGAGTCATGTTTTATTTTACTTGTGTCCAAATCTTTTTATCATCTGTGCTGTTTAAGTATTAAATATGTAGTCACTGAATAGGGGTGAAATATGCCTGCAGCGATATTAATCATTTGATCATTTGGGTGAGGTTAATTTCCCTTTGTGAAAAAAACTGGCCCTGAGATTACGAAACATTTTTGAGTACGATTTCATACTAAGTTTTGTTCCCAAATTCTCATATATAAAAAAATTGAACTTGAGCATGAAATCAAAACTCAACGGTTTTGTAATCTCAGGGCCCGGTCGTTATATCCATATTACCCTCTGTCTAATTATTGTCATGAGTTTTACGTATGTCATATATTTTGGTTTAATTTTGCAAACTGTGTCATGAGAGTTGCAGTGTTGACCAAATCCCTTACACTGGACACAATCGTTCTGTTGATAATTAACAGCTGCGGCCTGGTTGTAATTTTCAGAGAGGATGCGTCGGCCATCCAGAAGACTGCGGAGGATGTCCTGGCAGCATTGGAAGGAGCCAAGAAAGCCCAGGAGGAAGCGGAAAAAGCCATCAAGAAAGCCCAGGACGACATCCACGACGCAGAGGGAGACCTCACCATGGTAGGCCGCTAGTCCTTCTGTGGTGTTATGGGGAGGGTGGTAGCAAGGTGGTAGCTTGCTATGCTAGGCAATTAGCTTCCTTTCTACACTTCCGTGGTGGTAGCAAGGTGGTAGATTGCCTGCCATGCTAGGCAGCTAGTCCTTCTGTGGTGTTATGTAGAGGGTGGCAGCAAGGTGGTAGCTTGCCATGCTAGGCAGCTAGCTTCCTTTCCACACTGCCATGGTGGTAGAGGGAGGGTGGTAGCACAGTGGTAGATTGCCATGCGGGGGCCCCAGATTCAAATCCAGTCCAGGAGGCCCAGCATCAATTTTGTAAAAGTTACCTTTCTGACACGATCATGATTGGACGTTTGGGGCGGGTGGTAGCGCAGTGGTAGAACAGTTGGACTTCGGAGGCAAAGGTTCCAGATTCAAATCCCGCCCCGCAAGCCCAGCATCAATGTTCGCGAAAGTTACCTTTCTGACGCGATATTGATAGGATGCGATGTCTGTAGAGTGGCAATGCAGTTATCATCCTTGGTCTTGTCAGTACCAGCCGAAGCTCGCAGGTTTACTGCAACATTCAGTGCTACGGATGTTGCGGGTTTCCTCCTGCCATAAACTGACAAGCTATGATATAAGTGAAAGAATCTTGAAAGAGGCTCTAAACCCCAATTCAAAATAGAATCAGGATCCTTTTTCACGACGACATCAGAACCAGTTAGGATATCATCGTGAATCGGGGGCCAGAATATGACATGCATCTCGCTTAATTCTGACATCCAATCCACTCCAGATCGAGTCGGAGACGACCGCTGCTGCGGACACCTCAAAGAAGAGCATGGGAATCCTGGACAGACTCAAGGCCAAGCTGGGCGACCTTCGCAAGAAGTACACGCAGAACAACTTTGACGTGGAGAAGGCCGAAGCAGCAGCCAAAGAAGCCACAGTGTTGGCCAACCAGGCGGAGAGGGTGAGTTCATTTATTTCACATTTACTTCACTGTCTAGGCCATTCCAATGTGTCGCCAGCCAGGGTATCATTTCTCGAAGCTCTCGTATCCACTATGAGATCACAGCGCTCTTGTAATTGCCCGGTCGCAATGTGTACGAGATGCTTATGGTCTCATAGTAGATATGAATGAATGAATTCACGCTTTACGTTGCAGTGGTAGATATGAGAGCTTCGGGAAACGATATCCAGGCCATGAGGATAAATTTGTTTGTGGTCATAAATTCGCTCTCTAGACTGTTTCAATATTAGTTTGCCAACCAGGCCGAGAATAGTTCAATATCATAATATGCTCTGTCCGAATTCTTGTAATAATGTTATCATCATCCTTGGTTGTAATGCTGTACTCGCAGGTTTACTGCAATACATAGTGTTGCAGTTGACGCAGGTTTCCTCCTGCCATTGTCGTCGCAAATGGGTGAAAGATTCCTGCAGCGACGTTAAACTCCATAATCACTCACTCACCTCCTGCATCTGTACTGACAATTCGATATTCCATAATATTGCATCTTCAGGACTTTAATGAATAATTAATTATTTGATCCGGGAGTGGTAGAGCAATGGTAGAATGACGGACTTCAGAAACAAGTCCCTCAGGTCCAAATCCTCTCCCACGAGCCCGGCATCAATGCTCGCAAAGGTTACCATTCTGATGAGATTATAATAAGATGCGTTGTCTGTACCGTTGCAATGCAGGGTGGGTGGTAGCACAGTAGAACATTGGACTTCGGAACCAAAGGTTCCAGGTTCAAATCCTGCCCTGGGAGCCCGGCATCAATGTTCGCGAAAGTTACCTTTCTGACGCGATATTGATAGGATGCATCGTCTGTAGAGTGACAATGCAGTTATTATCCTTGGTCTCGTCAGTACCAGTGATTTACTCTCAGGTTTACTGCAACATTCACAATTCACAAGCTGTGATATATGTTAAAGATTCTTAAAAGCAGCTCTAAACCACAATTAAAAAATCATACGTATAATTATTATTTGGTCATCGCTGTTCCCAGGATGCCAACGACTTGGACAACAAATACAACAATGCTGCCGGCCGACTCAACACCAAGTTCAACATGACCTCAGACGCTCATGACCGCGCTCAGCGCTTGAAGCAAAGGGCAGACAAGTTGGCTGCAGACACTCAAGAAAAGTACCAGAATTTAGAAGGTTTGTATTGAAGACCCCACAGTTCAAATCCAAATCCAACCCCAAATTTGGATTTTAAAAGTGACTTTCCTATCCCCCCCCCCCCTATTTGTTTATGTTTACCAGAGAAGCATGTGCTTTGTCATCTTCTAGAATCAAGTCATTGATAAAATATCATTTTGGAGAAATTTCATCACTATTCGTGGTTTAATATCATCAGTATTTTCCGCAAAAAAATAATTTTATTCTATATTTTATGAGCACTATTGACGATTTTATAACCTAAGCTATTAATATTTTTCTTCCACGATTCAGATATGAAGAAAGATTTCGAAGACAACAACAAGACATTGAATGAATTATCAGATATGATCGACGGTCTGAACCGTCGCATGAAGGAATATCTCGTGGACATCAAAGTGAAATCTGAACACTATCGCACGTGCTAGCTCCTAGCTTAGTGAGAGAGTGTACATATACAGCCAGCCACCCACCCACATATGCAATGCTCTACCCTATATGCTGCTGCTATCCAACGCCCCCCAGGCCATTTTAATGTCGACATAAGATAACAGATGGAGAATGTACTTTTGTCGTGGATGGTAAATTCAGTGGGTAGCTTATCACAGGTGCCAGTTGGACTGCATTGTGTATATGATGCATTTTCTGATGGTACGGGAAAACAATCGTGTTCTTCGTCATTTCTTCTTTCCAGTATACTAAAGTCGCCCACCTGTATGCATGCACCTTGCCTATATGTATTTAATTAATTGTATTGTATCATTTCATTTGTTTTTCTCTGCTATATTTCATAACTGTATATGTACTGTAACTGTGTTTTTGTATTGTAAATACATATCTTGTTATGTACAAGTTGTAATCAGTGTTGTGTATGTTTTCTTTGTTTTTATTCTCATGAATGAAATGGCCAAATTCTAGAATAATTTTTACAATTAATATCTTGAGGTATCTATTTTTGTGAAATTATATTGTGATGTTTGATGCTATATTTTAATGATTACTTTTTATATAGTTTGACGATGTATTTTGATAACATAATAATTATTTTTAAAGTGAAACAAAACAAAAAAATAGAATTGTTTTTAAATATATGCTTATTTTTACAAATGATCTGAGTTATCATCCAAGATTTTGTGTTTTACATGTATATCAACCAACATGAAATAATTCTTAATCACATTATTCAACCAACATTATCTCTTGTAATCCAATGTGATACCTCAATCAACAAACATCTTATCCATTTTTCATTCTATGTAAAAAGACTTTCTGTTAGTAAATACACATATATAAAAATTATTTCAAGTAAAATCAAATTTTGACCGTTTTTAGAGATTAAAAAACCCAAACCAACTCTACTTCAGAATCATAGGGCATTAGATAAAACAGGTAAATGGGAGATAACTTCCTTGTGCCAATTCAATACTCTGCAGACTATATTCATGGCATTTTGTAGACTACGCTCGTAAATCTTTCATCACTGTTCAGGAGCCCTTCTTGACTGTATTTTCTAGTTCGTAATCATCTTTTGACAATTCTGTTCTATACAAATCCATCATACAAATATAAACAATTGCCAAGTCTTGTAAAAAATGTGCCATTATTAAATCATATCAATTATTTCTTGACAACTTTACATTGTTGCACAAACCCTATTTTATTAACAATCAATATGAATATGTGTACAGACATTCTCAACTTGATGAAGGGCTTCCATATGGTGATGAATTGCATCATTGATTATCATCCGATGTAGTGACGGTAGTAGAAAGCCGAATATTGTATCGTTACACAATTTCGTCATTTTGGGCGAAGATTCGCCGCCTTAAATTTATTAACGTACATTACAATGGCGACATTATGATCGCCACAAGTGACGTAGTGCATTTTCCCCAAAGCAGGGCTAGCTACATTTTTGCTGATTGTACTGTCATTAAGTAGTCTCATTTGCTTTTAGCATCGATTAGAATGTGTTCATGTCCTCTCTTCACATTTAATCATACAATTGCTGTACATGTGGAAATTGTGGGTGCTATATGCCAGTAGCTTCCAATGAAATTGCATTTATTACAATCATATTCTAGACTTTTTGATTTCAATTACTAGTAGTACTGTTCACAACTTCAAAATCTGCATAATCATAATATTGCTATTTGAGTCAATTTGTATTCTTATTCAAGAGAATATTGCTCAATATAGTTTTTAGCGACACATATCCAAAGTAACTTACACGTGATGATTTTGTAATTTTGTATCGAGAGCAAATAAACATTTCTATTTCTTATGTGCAATTCTGTCTTTGTCGCGACATTGTGTAGTTACTTATTTCCACCGAGCATCGTGCTCTGGAACTGGAATTAACACTGGCTTCAGACTCTAGTGATGCATTACAATAGAATGTTTCCTTTTCTTCACCGTGGATCGAACCCACGACCTTCTGGACTCCAGGCCAACACTAACCATTGCACCAGGATATGGATAATAAGTGTGAACTCACTTTACCATCACAACTCCCTGGAAGTATACAACACAAACTGACATTTTAGTGCTTGCAGCATTTTCATTGGTTTTTTTTTTTAATCTTGTCCTACCGGGTACCCATTCTGTGATGGGGGGGGAACAATATAATTTTCAACTACACTTCTATAAATTGAAAGTATTTCATCCTGTGGTTCTGGTCACATTTCTTGAAGATCACGTATATTCTACGAGACCACAAGTACTCTGGTAGCAACTTCTTATACATCGGAAATCAGGCAAATACAAGAGTACTATTATGTCTCATGGTGGATAACAGGCTTCGAGAAACGATATCCCAGAGGGACAAATCTTGTATATCCTTGGGATTTTTTCAGCAATTACCGACACCTGCTGGGCTTATCTGAGAAATATCTGTGCATTGCATGGGCGACCACGAGTAACTGCAAACTGCACCATGAAACTGTAGACGTGTTTACCTACACAAAAAGAGTGAAAACAAGATTAACAGTACATCTCGGTCTTCCTTGTCAACATGTTTTCAGGCAATGTCGGGCCAATAAAACATTCATCCAAGTACACTACTGTACATAGAACCGGCTATCACCCTTATTTGGTAGATTAATTAATATAATAATTACCAATTACGGATGCAAGAAAATAAAACTGTGCAAAAATAAGTTGAAAATAAAATATAAATGGTGAACTGTAGAAGAGTTCCACATAAAGTTAGCGACTGAAAATGTAAAATATTGATCATTCCAAATACTAACATTTTGGGCAAATTATGTATGGTGAATTGTGAAGATGTTTCGTCTTCAGTCACTATGTACAACTCTTCAGTCACTATGTACAACTCTTCAGTCACTATGTAGAGGAGTCGTATGAATGTTTTAGTTTCTGATGTCAGTTTTCACTGGAAGGCACAATTGCTACTAACATATCGCAAACATGTTTTATCAAGCTATTCAAGGAATTCACTAGAAACTTTAATTGCATCAGCCATCAAGATAGTCATGCATATTCGGTGACATCTGTACAAGATCCATCCAATTACAGTATTCTATTACAAAATCTTCAGCATTTGATATCCCCGTTTTGAGACAAATGCAATAGATCAGTCGATAATGTAAGACTAAGATAATATTTCATCAGCTTAACACCTGCCTCATTGTGTGACAACCAATGGGATATTAGTACTTGACGACTATTGCACTTTGCTTAATAGTACTAGTGGGATATTTCACTATCTTTGCCATGCGATAGCATCTCTACTGCGACATGTACATCTTCAAAATTAGGAAAACACAGGAAACCATAGTTTTTCCTTCAATGTGTCAGAGCCAAGCAATGTCAATATAATAATGCTGACACACCTCCCACAGGCAAGATAGCAAAATGTCCTACGGGTACTATAAACAAAAAACTGGAAAAGTTTTCTGTTGGTTACTCGCAATGTACATGGCTCGACTCGTAATACGAAGTCAAATAATCATCGTACACATTTCTTGTTCAAGACGTTTATTCACTTGGTATTTGTACAGCTGGAGTTGAAGGGGTTAACATTAAACACAATTTATCACCCACAGGTGTAGCTAATTGACAAACCAAACAATATCTCCTAAGCAAGTCTTAACATGTCCCATCATTGAAATAGCTGTGTGTCTAACAGCATTACCTTAACTTTTCCAGTGTACATTTCAATGCCTTCACATCTAATATATTAAAATGCTGTTGTGCAATAATAAATACAAATCTTACCCAGGTGTCGTCTTAAACATCAAATATATCAACAATTGATGAAAGTAACAAAATTATCCTTCGTATTTGTGTTACTTTCATAAACTCGTTTTGATAAACTTGACGTCAAGAGATACTTGGCCGAGATTTTCTAATTCGTCTCGCAAACCTCCCTCCTTTTTACACACACACACACGCCAGCAAACACTGTTACAAAGGTGAAGTGAGATGTTCCGTTCGATGAATTGACAAGCTCATGAATGAATACGACATTCTAGTGAGTTGAGGAAAACTATATAGCTTGGTTATCAGTATGTACCTAGAATCACAATTTTTTAAACAATTTCTCTTCTAATGGTAGGGGTTGTCATTAAGAGATTCCCAGCTTGATCTTGAGAGACTCTGGCATCTCTGGGGGTGGTGGGCGGGGCAGTCGGAAGTAGACCTTGACCGAGTCGTAGATGAACCACTGGAGAGCCGTCAGCGTGCCGATCATGATAATCCTGGGGAACAGACCCTTCCACATTCCTGTAAACCAGACCACCACAGAAACACGTCAAGAACGGTAAACGGATAGATATGAAATTCAAACAATTACTGAAACTTATGAAAACAGGAATCGGAGAGCTATGAAAATCAGATAAACTTCTGAAAACAAGACATAAACTAAATTCAGACAAATAGAGAAACTTCTGAAAACAAGAATCGGAAAGATATGAAAACCAGACAATTAGAATTGTGAATTAGTGCTTTACGTCACAACGGGAATATTTCACCCATATGCGATGAAGACAATTAAAGAAACTTATGAAAACAAGAATCAGAGGTATATGAAAAATCAGACAATTGTATAAACTTATGAAAATGAGAATTGGAGAGATATGCAAACAAGACACTATTTGCCCAGATGTGCAAACCCTGCATAATTTTTTCTTCGCAAGCAATTGACTTATAGTGAGTGAGCTATTGTTTTACGTCTCAGCAGGATTCTTTCAGTCATACGCGACAACAAATGACTCTTAACATGTATCGTAAATGATGCATGCAGTGAAATACAAAGCTGGCATTTTGTCTTGAGGTTCATTTTGACTCCCTAACCCACAAACTTTTGGCAAACTTCATAAAATATGCGAGATATTAAAAAAAGAATAAAAGTGAGATGCCAATATTGCAGAAATACTGAATACAAAACAGGGATAAGTATTTTTTATGAAAAGTCAATAATTGAAATGTTTGAACAGGATTTGTGGTTAAAACAGTCGCTACGAATTCCTACAATTGTCTGTTTTTGTATTAATTTATTTATGCAAATTGTTACCAAGAATGTCGACATTCATTTGTCCAACGTGACGGCTAGATCAGAGCCATAGAAGTGAGGAGAACTCTCGCTACCTCGACAAAGATCACAAATCCGCCAGGTCAGGTATACTGCTCTCGCACGCCAATGACTCAAGCACTTCTGATGTTGACAACACTAGGTTGCTGGGACCGACACTACACGAGCTTGTAGTGTTCTACCCCAGAAGTGGATCTAAGGAGCGTGCTTGTTACCATAAAAACTAGCAATTATTCACTGCATAAATATTGTTTTAAAATTTGTATTAAAAAAAAGAAAGACGACAAACATACATTAGTTGACCAGATAAAAGTAAAACGCTACATTAGACAAAAGACACACAAAAATATAATGAGAAAATACATGGAGTCTGCGAGGCTAGCACCGTTATTGATTGACAACCTGGGCTCACGAAACAGTTTAATTAATCAAACTCCAACCTCAACCAATTACACTAGGCCAAAATTGGAGCCAAGTTGCCAAGAATTATGTCATTTCGTACAGGAGCACACAGGTATAACGATCCCAAATCTTATCATATGTTACTTTGTTGATTTTGGGGTTTAAAGCCACTTTCAAGATTTTTTCACTCACATCATGGCTTGCATGCATATGTACTGCTTGTACTAGTC
>JAUTBT010081262.1:0-12860 GCA_032361225.1 Lepetodrilus schrolli | reverse complement strand
GCTAGCACTATAAAAACTGGTGGAAATCCAGACTAGTACAAGCAGTACATATGCATGCAATCCATGATGTGAGTGAAAACATTTTGAAAGTGGCTTTACACCGCAAATCAAACAAACAATCAAAACCACATCAATATAGCAATGTTTGTTGATTCTGAAGTAATCCACTGATATGTGTCACATTCTATAGATTGACATGTCAATGCTATGAATTTGTTGGTGAATGCAGTTGCTTTAGTTAATTGAATGCATATATGATTACACAATATTATATATAGAACATTATGGTGATTTGATTGTGATACTAATGTGAGTCAGTATGATTGTTCGTTTGTAAATATCTGTTCAGCAAATAAATTGTTCAAATATGGAGCCACCATTTTTGTTGTTTTCAGGCAATTATGGAGGAATGGACAGGAATGATGCTAGTTTCGACTGGCTGAAAATCATCTCGTCGGCAACTCAAGGCAGATATATGGGATTCCCCTATGGCTCGGTCCCATTCCGATCACCTTCACGGGGAAACTTTCCATGCTCTCAGTGTAGTAAAGTATTTGCCAGTCACGGAGCCAGACGTAACCACATCAAGTCTCTCCACGATAACGTTGTGTTTGAATGCGTGTGTGGAAAAAACTATAAATACGAGAGTGGATTATTGTATCACAAGAAGTTTTGTGACGCTTACCTGGCATCAAAAACTTGATCGACTCGCTCTCCTAAGTTCAGGGTCACACATTTGTTTGAGATATCCAATAGCAACATTAAAAGAAAGAATAGCACATTATTGCAGCTATTGCAAAATGTCTTATTGTCAAGAATTATGTGGAGAGCTCATCTGGATCAATCATCACTGAAGAGGAGTTCCAATATGTAGTTGTGACTGGTTTGTATAGGATTTGGAGACATTTGGGTGAATACCTTTCCGACAAAATGTGATAGATGAAAATTTTCATGAAATGCATTTTTACAGTTAATAAATTGTAATGAAAATGTATAGAAAACTATAGAGAAAACCAATAGGAAGTATTGGAACGATTTTCCCTTAAAGAGACCAATTTTCCCAATGGTTATTATACCATTCTCTGTATTCTATCATCTACTTCAATTTTAATCGTCCCGTATCGGTGAAATATTCCTGCTGCGACGTAAAGTACTAGTTCATCATCATCAATTTTAATCAAACTTTTTTTGGCATGCTTTTCATGCTGCTTTTCATTTTAAATCACCTATAGTATAATTAAATATTATTCGTCACGTATGGGTGAAAGATTCCCACTGTGACATAAAAAATAATTTACTCACTTTACAGAGACGAGTAAAACAAGCAGTGCAAACCAATCTATTACACTTATTAAGGACAGGTCTGTAACATTGATATTTATTTGAAACACCCGTCATGATTTGGCAAAAATAGTTATCTGATTACCGAAAGCACGTGGCGTAATGGCTAGAGGGTCGGCCCGAAGGGTGGAAGGTCGCGGGTTCAGTCCCCGGTTGCTTCATACCAAATGATGTTAAAAGATGGTACTTGTTGTTCCCCTGCTTGGCACTCTGCATTAAAGGGTCGGAGTCGGTATACTGTGTACGAGTAGGGTATCCATGTTCTATCTGCGGTGTGTGATATTCCAAGTGATCTAGCACTATAAAAACTGGTGGAAATCCAGACAAGTACAAGCAGTACATATGCATGCAAGCCATGATGTGAGTGAATAAATCTTGAAAGTGGCTTTAAACCCCAAATCAACCAAACAACAATCAACGGATGACCTCCCCTGTGTTTAATTACATACTTATATGAAAACAAGGGTATCAAAATGAAGGCATCTTCTGTGCCACTTATTTTGATAGTATACTAACACTAGACATGCCGGGCCAGTAATGACATAACAAAACTGCAACTGGAATCCATGGTCATGTTCCACAGAACTATCGTAGCGCTATAAGAGTAGTACCGCCTATACACTAACACATTTGCGACACTCGTAACGTTTCGGTCATTCCATGGAACGGGGCCCTGACGCAACATGTAGTCTAAAGTGGTAAACACAATGTATATCTAGACTCCCTTCAATTCTATTGCTTTGGTTACAGGTTATTAAGATGCTCGTGGCTGTCATCTTGATCTTCATCGTCTGCTGGGCTCCCATCCTTATCAGTAACGTCTTGACGGCGTTCCAGGTGCTGCATTATCTCAACTACGGCTACCTGAAGCCATTGAGACAGACGTTCTACCTCCTCGCCTACGCTAACAGCGTCATGAACCCGTTCATCTACGGTTTCATGTCCAAGCACTTCCGGCAGACGTTTTACCACGCCCTCTGCATGTGCATCAAGGGGAGAGAATTCAGTCGTAGGAGCCGATTTTTGAGACAGAATTCTATGGCTTCCTCGCATGCGGCGTATTGTCGTCAAGATGACGTACATCTAACGTCACTAGAATCACCTTATGGTGCTTGCAAACCCGAGTTTGTTTGAGTGAGAAGAGTTTTATACCCGGTAAGCTGTGATATGGTCAGACAGGAATTGAGGTGTGCTTCGTATGGAATTCTTACATCTATGCACACCAATTTAGAAAATGTTGATCAAGTTGTCTAACAAATCATCTACTGTGCATCTACAATATCCAATGTAATAGTCAAACATTAAACAGAACGTCATGTATTTTGACCTTGTGAGATTTTCGATGTTTCACATTGAATTCCCGTGATTTCACGTCGACGTGGTAATGGTGGGAGGAGACCTCGCCATAACCATATCACGTTAAGATCCACTAATTACAACTTCCAGAATAGCGGTACCTGTGTATATAGAAGACATAGAAGTGCACATAGAAGACATATTCCATTATATTTCAACGAACACACTGTGGTGCCGCCATTGAACTATTGCTCAATCGATTGGTTCGGATTGTGGTTTGTAAAACGATATTAAATTACCTAGGCTTTAGATACATTATCATCTGTCGTACTTGTTATTTGTATAAATGAACCTACTATACAGATATGAACCTACTATTATATATTGTTTATGTATGTCAAGTGGCTATGCGCTAGTTCATTAGAGAGCCTAGCAACTTGTGCTCACATTCAATTATACCACGTTATATTTCCATCATGTACATTCAGCTATACAGTGCTTCCAACTATCTATCCATAACTTCAAAATTAATAATTTAATATTTTCTGAATTATTTGTCAAGACTGAATATATTAATTCCGAATTTTGAACAAGCCATGTCGAAAAACTGTCAGCAATATAGTATCTTTCGACTGCATATTTGACACGTCATTTGTTCTGCGTTGTGGAAAAAGTTGATAAACACTCTAGATTATGGATTGATGCAACCGGAAATCAGTTTGTCCAGAAAAGGTGACCCAAGGAATGTGATACTTGCGTATCACCCACTAAATGTCCAGGTTTAAATTGACTTACTCGCTGAGGCATAACATGTATTTCCTCCTGTCATACATGCAGTTAGATGGACATGCCTTCTGGCAGTACAATATCGATATTTCGTAAGCCATTTAAACGCAAATGTATTAATAATTAAAAGCTATACAAAAACGACTAATGGCGCAATATGATTGGACATTTTTTTCTTCTTTTCTTAAAAATAGATATTAATCGTGCTACCTGAAAACCTTATTTTAACATGTTTCTTCAATGCTGACCACATCGATCTTCGGGAAAGGATACCTACATTTAAAGGACGGAATGTGGCCACAAGAAATAATGAAGTGCACGTGTTACTGTCACAATGCTGTCCGATAGGCACGCACATCCCAGGGTCATTCTGTACGACACGGCGTAACTCTAACTCTATGACTTAGGTTGACGTTAAGGTTGCATTAGAGTTAGCCCAGGCCTGCGTTCAGGCTGCAATACATTTCACTACGAAGTGCTACATAGCGCTACAGTTGCCGGTGAGCCAACACATGGTAGTACTACGTAGGCTAGCACTACATTTTACTTCTCCTTTTGAGCCGGTACTGTTTGTTGTAAAACCCATAGAATGAAGGGAATTGACTCCACGCATGCGCAAACCGATTTGTTACTACTTTGTAGAAAAGTAGGGAAATGTATTGCAGCCTGAACGTAGCCCATGACTCCCCGGTAGGTAACAGCGTAATTACTGTACTCTTAGCTCCAACCTTAGTCATAAACAACGCAGTTGATACTTGTTGGGAATTAATTAATGTTATCGTAGAATTGCGCCATTTCTAATACGTACAGGAGATGACAGTTCTGGAACTGGATACCTAGAGTCGGTGCTAATGCGTAAACAAGGGCACCCGAGGTGAAAGTGTCGTGTCAGAATCCTGTCTGATCATGTTAGGATCCTGTTTGATCATGTTAGGAGCCTGTCTGATCATGTTAGGATCCTGGAACAGTACACCTAACTATTTCTGCTGTGAATTACTGTACGATTTCAATCGCCATTCCTAGGAAATAATTACACGTACAATGAACATTTTCTGGTTTCTGTCTTTGATTCTCGAAAATTGTAAAGGAATAATGAACCTTCATACAGTAAATCCTTCATCAGGGCTCCTCAAGGTCATTGTAATTCCTCGATGGCCATCTCATTGCCTCAACTCCAATTGACACCTGGCATGATGTGTTCAATAAAGACAGCGCTCTTTTACCATTCGCCAAATCTCGAGAACAAGCTAGTGCTAGGCTAATGGAAGATTCCTTGAACACTGCTCTGTGGTCAAGCGGTGTTACAGGACAGTACTGTGGACAATCACCGCTGATTGGCTATTCAAAGGACTTGAAGTTGTATAAGCCCTTCTTAACAGGAATTAAACTTGAAGCCAAGTAGAATCAATTATGGACATGATCAAAAGTCAAATATATACGAATTGCCAAATATTCTTCATTGTAATAAGTGGATAACATCACATTGCTCAAATAATGCTATATTCACGCATTGTACGGCAACATAAATTGGTAGCATTCCTTCGAAATGGCATCATGCATGGCCTTGAACCTGACAGACAACCATTGAGATATTATGTATGCTTGATATACTTCAGGCCCGACTATATGGGTATGCAAAATACAATGATAATCAGAGGTAAAGTTCTGAACCCAACAGAATTGTGGCACTCTCAGTGTTTGTTGGTAAATACACTCTTATAATTATACTTCACTTCACTTTAATGTTCGTTACTGTATGATAAATCTAACCTTATAACTAAGTAAGTTATATCCATATGCAATGAATATTTGATGGCATTCATTGTGAAATATGTTCTATTATGTTCTTATGTATTTGTACTAATAAAAACACTTAAACATAAATCGTCCATCAAACATTGTGTTTCATTTTTAAAAGAAAACTAATGTACTCTCTCGTAGTTGGTATTTAATTAGTTATATATTGTACATTATAAATACTATATAGTATGTGTTTGCGCCTTATGGAACAGCTTGGTGAGTTGGGTATGGCAGGCTACAATGTACGTTAAATATACTTTGTATTGATTGGAAACGTGTGTTTGCGTCATCTCATCAACAGGGGCAATCTGCTTCTGCTTTCTGGTAGCATGTTGGACATTTCAAAGCTATTTTCTAATTACTAGTACACCATTCGATAAATACTTACGAAATATCACATATATAATGCATTAACTGCATATGAAGGATGTATTGATTGTTTTGACAATATGAACAATGAAGAGATTTTCTATCAAAATGCAATGGTCTTCCCCCAAAATAAAGATTATCCCGAATATTCTAAGTCCCGATGCCTTAACTGTTATGGTCGATGGCATGAAACATCATAGATGTCAACATAGATGTCAACATAGATGTCAACATAGATGTCATAAATTACAAGTATACATGTAGAAGTCATAAGTTAAAAGTATACATATAGAAGAAGAGGAGTGCGAGGAGAAAGAATAATAGTTCATTCAGTGTCATGTTTAAATAATAAATTAGAACACCCAGCCATACTTGCTTATGATACACTGTTAAAACTGTATATACAAATAGTAATAATATTATATACATATACAAAGTTTGTAAAGTGTACACACATGCTATTATTAAAGATATGAATTCAATTAGTAATCATTCATACATCAATTGACACTGCTCTTCTTTTAATCATGTCAGTTAAACCAGAAGCTAGAAAGAATAGGAAGGAATCGATCATATCTGCCTTCATTAAACAAATCAATTTTTCTAAAGTCGACGTTGTTAAAATGTTTGTGTATATTAATTATATAACTAACTTTCTTAACAGTGGAAGACGTGTACCATTGTAAAAATTGCAAAGCATGTGAAGAAGCTTTCGTCCGACATAGACACGATATGCATACACGTAGGCGCAATTCACAAAGAGTAGCTTAGAACTGTCATATGCTGATAGCAATTGATATATCCGACGCCGAACTCGGTACATGCAAACCATCGTGCGATGCCTCTTGTTTGGTGGCCGTTTCTACAGTGGTGTTGCGATTCTATGATAGGTAAAACAGTGCCGACAGTGGTGTTGTGATCCTGTGTATGGTACAACATGGCCGACAGTCGTGTTGTGATCCTGTGTATGGTACAACATGGCCGACAGTGGTGTTGTGATCCTGTGTATGGTACAACAGGGCCCACAGTGGTGTTGTGATCCTGTGTATGGTACAACAGGGCCGACAGTGGTGTTGTGATCCTGTGTATGCTAACATTGCATGGTTCATCCCCATGAGCATTATGTTTCGGCATGGTAGTACAGACCATCGTTGTGTACTCCTGATTACACTATATAATTTGGTTGGTAAGCCATAAACTATACATAATAACACAGTTTACTCGGTCCTAGAGCTTATTTATTAACATCTATAAAAAAAATAATAAGCACAGCTTGAACATATTTGGAATGTCATCCAAATGCATCTAGACATACACGGGCAAATGTATATGCAAACACATAAGATATACATATACATACATCAATGATAACATGGTCTAAATTGTACAATCATGCATGCAGATTACAAAGTTGTGTCTTGTTAAAGACGTTTCATACCAGCTGTCTTCGATTTCTTTATGATTATTTATTTTTAATTTTTATAAAACATCTGAACATTTGCCATGAAGAGGAATAAGTAGACACATTCTAACTTACTTTATTTAGGTATCGTGTGTAATACAATTAGGAACATATATATCGTATAGGCTACATTTGTTTTAATAAAGCGAATTACTTTTAGACGACTGTATAACAGCATGCGGATAGGACGTCATGAATATGCATGTTGCCATTAAGTGACCATATACTTCATGATAGCTTACATGACTGCTACTGTTCATTAAACATACATATGCACACTGAACTCTTGGATAGCCTATACATGTCGCCATTTATTTTGTATTAGTCTATACACATTAAAGGCGTAACATATAACGTAACTGCAAGGTACTACAGTGTATTCACAAAAACTGAGACGATCCAAGATGCACGTGGAATTAAACAATGAATTTCCAAAAAGAACAAGGTTGGAATTACTACATGAACACACTACAAATACTAGTAGTTCATATTCACCGGCTTCCTGTCCATCTTAACATGTATTTACATATAATCAGTTATGGTATTTTCACAATACGAGACTATTCCTTAACACTACTGCATTTGATGTTACGTGCATACATAACATAATTCGTTGAAATGCATACTATTTGTGTTACACAAATCAGTATTTACAGCAACTATGTGCAAACACCTCATTGTGAAATGCTCAATACTTCTGACACTATGTACGCTGTACATGAATGTTAATGTATGGGTTTTCCTTCTCTACTGATGACAAGTTCAGGGATTCGTACGTAGAATCCTGTTCACGTTGATCATGACTATTGCAGACGTCTGTAATGGGTGTTGGGGGCGGCTCGCTTTCTTGACCGTCTTCTTTTCTCTCAAGCATTATGATTAGTCGTTCCCTGTCATACAATATAGTTTGTTGTTTTGTTTGATAACTTCATTGCGTAGTACATTTATATTTCATGACTGTAAGTGACCAATACTATTACATATGTTTTGCTTAATAACTACACTGTGTATGTGTAGTACATTTATGTCCAGTGCCATTAGTGACCAATAGCGTTAAATAGTTTAGCTAATTTATAATCTTATTGCAAATGCATAATTATTACATATAGGAGATGCATATATGATTATTCAATGTTTTATTGCATGTAAGGACAATGGCTCAAAAATCAAGACTGCAGGTAGACAGTACATGTCCTCATAAAACCAAATACATTTGCATTAGTAGACAATATATCACATGTCTTTAAAATAGTGCATAGTATATGCATAGTATATACATCATTGCAAGTTTACTATTACATTTTTGCTAGCAGGTTTTTAATTTTTTTAATAGGCTTTGGCCATTGTGAATCACTCTTGTAATGTAAATACCTGATTGCGTTGCGGTAACTCCATAAAACAGGGAATGCTGTAAGAATAACTGCGATAATAAACCCGATGAAGCCTGCAAGTCTGGACTCGTGCAGCCGCAAGGAGGACGGGTAGGTGACACACTATGCATCTGAATACCTGAATAAGATAATATTTCAATTAAATCATAAGAATAGATAGAAGAGCATTATTAATTAATCAACATTGTTGTATTCAGAACATACTCAATGTGCCACGTTCATTTTTGCATCATGTGAAAACATTCTATTTTTTTCTAAAATTGAAGTACTTATATTTCAGATCTAGAGTATACAATTGCAATTTGTAAATTTGATTGCAACATTGTGTCAGATGCCATGCGTATTGGACTATACATCTAAGTATCACAAATCAAATTAGTATCATAAAACAACCTTTAGCAGAGCGCTTAGAATATACATACCTAGCATATTATTTTCCAAAAATAAATCCCCTACGAATTATACCTTTAGCTCCGTAATGGCAGTACTTAAGGTTCCATTTACACTAATTAATGCCAAATAACAGTGATTATGATTCGTACATTATAAGGTGACACACATGTAGTCATAATTCTTTATCTCACATTTCCGATTGAAAATTAAGAACTTGTTCACAATATTTCTCAAAGGTTCATAGCGCGATATAATGTATTACTGCGTGGTCCTAAATGGTGACATCTACGGTACGTTGTACAACTATCATAAGCATACCTGCGTTTACTACATCTTCTTTTGTGGCCGTGGTCAGTAGAGCCAAGGCAAGAGTTCGTGAAACTATCTAGATAATTCAAACCATACAGAAATAATCCATCTGTGGATTACCTTATCACATAGTCATTAACAAACGTTATATCGCATTGCCCTTATTTCCGCTAACACATATACAATGTATGCCTATATAACGCACATACATATTATAGTATATATAATGCGGGGTGTCAGTATATATGGAGTAATAACGAAACAAATATACAATTCTACACGTGTTGGTCATGGCAATATCAATGTCCGGACAATCCAAGGGCGGATCCGTTTCGACATGTCCATGTCAGGGGATTGCAGGCCAAGTTCGCTGTATTTGAGCGATGTCTATTAGCGCAGGAATGCAAACAGTCTTCCCCATAATAACCCGCTGAACATTCTGAATGAAGAAAACATAGTTCGTATTCATATCAGAGCCAAACACATCGGAGATGCTCATTTACAGGTCCTTCTAGGAGCAACCTGGTGGTTTCCTGTGCAAGATGCTCAGATTACTATATAATGTTTATTACCATTCATATTCAGATAACATTCTAGGAATCTGTACCGCGAGGTAGCCTCGTTTATTTTGCCGGGAAATAGGTATTTCTAGATCCTCTAATATTTATCGAATCAGGGGACCGGCCATTTTGCTCGGATGATCGCGCTACAACTGACGACTCGGACACTCGATATCACCAATTTCCGTATAATACTATAATAACTAAATAAACAGATTTATTAATGTGTGCGTTAAAGGTAGACTAAAGGTGACCTTATTCAAGTTATAATAAACGATATTTAAGCATAGAATTATTTAACATTACCAACGGCCCTAGACAATTATGTCCTAATAACTCTCTACATAGCGTCATGAATGACCATTGTTACTCATCACTACATGCCTCGCACGATAAATGTGGTTTCACTTGGGACTACGGAAATAACTAGAGGTAATACGTATAGTATACATTCGTGCGCCTCAGGAAATATAGAATTTTTCTGACCGACATGACACCGTATCACCTCGACATAACTAATACATTCATGAGGATACGTCTGGATGTTGGGTGTATCATGCACATGACACGGTGTCCTTCTAGGATCCTGGAGGGATCCGTAAAACGGATATTCCGATATGTTTTGCTCTGTAGTTCAAGACGAAGGCCAGACTGCATCTCCAATCGACACGACAGACATGCAATCAAACATATAATTACTAATCGTGCTATGTTATCATCTGCCATATGTATCAACACTCGTTGATAACAGTACGTACCACAGATAACATTTGCGGACAAACGTGATTACATATACCGTGCATGATCAGCTTTACAAGTGTAGCCGGGTGTGATATAAGATGCTCCTACTGGTCTCGGCCAGCGGGATCACCCCTTTGGCTCATTCGGTAGAGCGTTGGACTCGCAATCCAGTCCCAGGATCGGCATGAGTCTCTCTTACACAAGTTATAGTACGGGATAGGCCTACCTTGTGACACAAGCACAATGCACAAGTTCGAATGCATATTAATATAATGCATACGTGTGTAGTCAAGTCGTCATTCTAAAATAGCATTGCAATGGCGGTATTTAAGCGAGCATTATTAACTCTTCCTGCATCAGTATATCATTATCAGTGCTATTAACATGCCACCTATCGTTGCAAAGCAATTACACCTTTAATTTTCGCATCGTGTTCATCTTCGAGTACTCACTTTGACCAGCTAATACTGCAAATCTTACCCGAAGCCAGGCACAACAGGACAAATTGAACCCAAACAATGACGCTCGTGAGTGCTGGTCGTCAATGTTATCTCCACCAGGCAGTTTATTTGATCTTTTTCACACGCCTTATGGACAAAGGTTATCAAGATCATGTAATGCATGGCGCATCATAGTGGATGTATATTATACTATGTATTAATTAGAGAATAATCATAACCCACTCGATATGAGTGATTACGGAAAATATGTCAGTTCCGAGCTTTAGGGAGCTTTAATTTCATGAGGGACATATTTTCCACAACCACTCGTATCGAGTGGGTTATTATAATTTTTCAATCAAATCATTTTAATGTAATAAACCATTGAAAACTGCCGATAAACATATTTATCTAGAGGGCGTACTAGCAGTCGAAAACATGTACATTTCACCTAAGCACGAGAAACAAAAAGACGTAATCAACACTGTTGATTATGGAATCGTTATTACATAGTAGATATCCACCACGTATATTGAATAATCTAGTATTATCGGGCAGTGGTTTGAATGTCCATTCAAATGGTTTCCGATAACACACTGAATGCATATTGCCTTTACATGATCTGCCTCGTGTATACAATATACAGTTACAGATCACTGACAATGACATGTATGTATATGCATGCAAGTATGTACATCTGGTGGTGCATGTGACAATTAATAGTTATGGACACGTCCTATCGTGTTAGGCTTCATTCTGCTCTAACAATACATGCTAGCACCGTGGTCAATATTGTGTGTTAGCAGATGCACACACAAAACATGCATGTGTACACACACACAAAGTTAGGTGTTCTGGCCCCGATTTCTCGAAACAAACTTGAGTTTTAATTTCTCCCATTGACTTAGTGCTGTAACTTGAACCTGAGATTTTACTCAAGTGACAGCACTGAATCAATGGGAGAAAACTAAGCTGAGCAAAGTCTCAAACTTAAGTTTGTTGAGAGAAATCTGGCTTTGTTGAGAGAAATCTGGGCTTGCTGAGGATATTAACAGGATCCTTGCAGGACACTTTCACCTCTGGCTAATGTTTGAACATGTAAGTTAGGTGTTCTGGCTCGGACACCTAACTATTACATGCCAACAAAACCCAAGATCATCAGTCATACACATTTCGAGTCAATGTCATTGGTAATTAACCCTCTCCCTGCTGGATTAGGCACATGCACTGCTCTTTTGGCATCTCCGGTTGCCTTCAGCATGGAGAACATTAATTGGGTTGGCATTTCTCTTATACGGTACAACGTGTACTAGAACGCTATTCATAATGGTTATATACCACTTGTTTCCAGTTTGATCTCTAAACGATAATGTACACTGCTTTAAGTGTAGGAACGCTTCAATGAATCTATACTTCCAGACAGCATACTTTCAAACTAAAATTTATAAATAAATAAATACATTTTATTTGAGCAGAATTTAAACAAACATAAAAATCTGTGTAAAGAAAGTAAACATACTATTCATTAACAGTATATAAGCAATAGTCTAGACAAATAAAGAAGATATGACTGAGCGCTCCTAAGCTGGGACTATAGCTGAATAAGTAGCACTATATAAATGCATAATTTATTATTTTATTTATTATATATGGCTCAAATGTGCAGGCAATGCACACACTCATTAACAGGGATTCATTACATATAGTCGTATTAGGCAGTACCGGTATGATACTATCATATTGCGGGGGCGGGTGGTAGCGCAGTGGTAGAACAGTTGGACTTCGGAGCCAAAGGTTCCAGGTTAAAATCCCGCCACGGGGGGCTCGGCATCAATGTTCGCGAAAGTTACCTTTCTGACGCGATATTGATGCGATGGCTGTAGAGTGGCAATACTGTTATCATCCTTGGTCTTGTCAGTACCAGCCGGTGCTCGCAGGTTTACTGCAACATTCAGCGCTACGGGTGTTGCGG
>JAUTBT010081251.1:0-12862 GCA_032361225.1 Lepetodrilus schrolli | reverse complement strand
TGTGTGTGTGTGTGTGTGTGTGTGTGTGTGTGTGTGTGTGTGTGTGTGTGTGTGTGTGTGTGTGTGTGTGTCATATACGAAGAGTTATGCACATATTAGATCTCACTGAAAAACAAGATGTTAGGTATTGAGATGAGGTCCAGCTATAGACGAGGTTTACCGGACAGCCGTCGGGCCATATTAACTGACCTCTGCTAATGATTCAAGGCGAGGGAGGATTAGCGGAGATTATCAGAGATAATTACCCTGCAGTTCTGCTTTACTACAAAGTTAGCGTGCTGATAATATATGCCAAGGGGAAAATTGACCAATCATTGTTTGCAGGTTCCTAATGCCTTCGTGATGCATTCCTGTGGTCATGGTGGACTTTGAAGTGATACTTTGCCCTTCTCTCCTTGGAGTAGTTAATATTACAGGGTCATTTATACATCGCGGTGCATTATTTACAGAAATACGTTCTATTCCTGGCCTCCAGCGTGGCCCTTGGTCATATTTCACTAATGTCGTAACGACACTTATTAATACCGTAGCACAGCGATGCAACCTTGAGACCATATGTTGCTCACTACCGAAGGCAACGACATATGTGTAATGATACCACGACTTGATAAAGAATAGGTGAGCACGATGGCCATTAGTACAAGGAATGCCCCGACTTTACATCCTTCATCATGACTCCATCCCAGTTGCCCGTGTGTCATGACGTATACCTACCTACAACGGGTGGTAGCGCAATAGTAGAACGTTGGACTTCGGAGCCAATGCAGTTATCATCCTTGGTCTGGCAGTACCAGCCGGTGCTCGCAGGTTTACTGGAAAATTCAGCGCTGCGGATGTTGCGGTTTCATCCTGTTCTAAACTGACAAGAAGTGATACAAATGAAAGCGGCTCAAAATCCCAATTCAAAAAATTAAATGGCGTATATATATTTTCACATTGCTATGGAAACATTGTGTTATAGTAGCAATATAGAACTAGGTAACCCATGAACTACTTAAATGATAGAAGATACATTCACATGTCAAATAGTAACCGATTGATTTCATGAAAGCGTTTATAAAAGTCGTGAAGTTCCTGATATGAGTTCGAAATGGCTAAAAACGGGAGGTACTAGCTAATGCTTAACCCATTGCATTGCCTATACTCATTCGGATTGAATACACCAATGTGAGTTGAGAAGAGGATTATACTAATAATTTTGTTATTATTTTTATTATTATTGATGTGATTTTTATCATGACATGGATAATTTAGCTTTTTCAACAAGCAAATCAATGCATTATACATCAGTTTGTGCAATGTGAAGACGTAGGTGGCCATCTAATCCACGCTAATACATTGTAGTAAAGCACCCACGTGTATAAAGGTACAATTAAATTCTATCCCAGGTGTTAATGTCAACGTCCAGGTGAAGTTCGAGTAGCAACCCAACCAATGAAGTATCACGATGAAGCCAAATGTACGCGTGCTTTAAATAGACAGTTAGTGCTTTTATCTGGAAGCTCTCGGTATGCTCATGTACGAGTTCACCTCCTCTATCAGAGAGTTCACCTCCTATATCAAAGGGTTCGTCCCCTCTATCAGAGAAACACCCGATATGTATGGGCTTTGCTCACATCTCACTCAGCAGGCCTGATACTCAACTGTTTTTCACAGGCATGTTTACAAACCATTCTGGAAACGTTATTATCTTTCATATACAGTCTAAAGCTATTAAGATCTTCGAGTTCAGTGGGTGGAATCTGTAATGAACTTCATCAGACCAGGATTAGGAGTGACCTCTAATGTGACCATTCCGTCTAGCTGCATCACAATGAATATTACCGACCCTCCGTCGAACAAGTCACATAGAATATTAAATGCAATAATAGTAATTGATAATAACTGGCGGTTTCGATTCACGTGACACAATGTCAAGCCATTCTATCAGTGGACTCCGTTTGATGGAGCTCGATGAATCACCTTTACATGGACACGGACAGAAAGTTATGAATATTAAGTGAGCATCCGATCCCCCGTCGCGGCTAGGCAAATCCGTGATTGTGGCTAACTGGCACTATCGAAAGTCGGGGATTCCAGCAGACCGGTCTGGGCCGGGGATTACCGTGGAAGTAACATTACAGACAACACCTGATTTCCTCGTCGGTACCCAAAACCCCAGTGCGACACTATAGCACGAACAGTGCACCGCTGACTGGCAGAAAGAGCTATTCTAGGAAGCGACAGAGTCTACGGATGATATCTGGTACCGGAGTCAGTAAGTTAGGCGATACTCCAAGAGCTATACAAAGGCAGCCGTCTTCTGTCTTTATACCAACTCCTGTCTTACAATAGAATACACACTGGTGACATCCGTGCATGGGCAGTGTCACCAGGCACGTACACAGAAACAACTAACAGCTACATATCTGCAAACGGATATGCACAGCAAAACAAAATATATTTTGGCGTAATTTAGACCTGATGTAATATTATAGAACGAGGCATACTTATTTTATCCTAGGCGGGTTAGAAAAGCAATCATTATACTGTAGCTCTTCGATTAGAAAGGGAATACAGAAAAACTGAAAAGGTGATACATCATTAGTTGCAGTGAAAATCTGGTTCCTTGCGAGTCTTAACGAGTAACGCATTACTTTTCTGGATGCTATATCTGGTAATCCATGTATCCAATGTTGTTAATGTTCTTACAATTTGACAGGAAGGCAACAGACTGTGGAGACGTCATAGTCCTTGTCAAAGACGTTGGAGACAAAAACATTTCTAGATGTTGTTTTTTTATAATGTATTTTACTCTTTTTTTAATTGCCTCTTTCCCCTTCCTATTTAATGCTCAATAGAAAATCTCCAAGTTCCTTATAAGGTCTACAAAGAATCTTGTAAGTCGTCGAACACGATGTTCCTTGCTTGGGAATCTGGCGAGAGTATTCAGAAACGAAATAGATTTGCCTGAAATTCTTATCTATAATTATTTTATTTACAGTAATATTATTTCGCCGTCTGTAACATGCATTTTACAGCGATTCCATTCCAGTCGTTATGCTAGTCAGAAACTGGAAGCATTATTTTAGAGAATATTGATAAATCCAGATATTTAAATTCCCTATCATACTACTCCTAGTTTTGCGGGTATCGATTGAAACGTTTGCTTGATCGACAGTACGATAATTGTATATCGATTATATCACTAGTATATTTACTTACTGTTGTAAATTTACATGCGTGTCTTACAGCACTGGCATTGATAATAAATAGGTGATATACATCAAACGGTTAAACTGCATGACTAAATGCACACTTTATGGCGGTGGCTATTGAACACAGAGCTAATCAGTTTGTATCGCCTGGATGTCGATGGTATCGCCACGGTGTCTTAAGTCTCGCTCACACGTGTCTATCGGTTGGACGACGAGCCTAGTTCGATTGGTTGTACGAGTAGAACTTGTTCCGCGATCTCTGTCGTCGCGAATCGCATCGCATGTACGCTCACACGGTGCGATTCAACGCATCGTTACAATGGTCGACCCATGTGAGTCCACATTTTACACCATTAGTCAATTACCCACCATCGATATATATATAACTTATATATATATATGCGCGCGATCGAATCGATTCAATCAAACATACGGTAATGAGAAGTGTATGTTCTTAGTCCAGTCTTGAACGCTGGAGCTCCAAATTTACAATATGTGGGCCAATTGGGAGACAGGTGGTGGTGTATTGTAAAACACCAGTTTATATGTTGCAGTAGAAAGGAGCAGATGGTATTTAGAAATAAACAGTGGTTTATTACTTGGCAGATGGTGCCACAGAATATAATAGCAAATCACATTTATCATTTGTCATAGTATAGTTCACTATGTAAAATGACAACATTAGAGAATAACCAACGAGATACGAGTTATTACGGGAAATATGTCCCGAGTGAAATTAATGTTCACAGTTCCGAGCTTCAGCGAGGAATTTTGAACATCAATTTCACTCGGGACATATTTCGAGAGGGCGAACTAACAGTCAAAAACGTGTACATTTCACCTAAGTACGAGAAACACAAACAGACGTAATAAACACTGTTGATTATGAAATGTTATTACACAGTAAATATTCACCACGGATATTAAATAATGTAAATTAATATGGCATAGATGAAAGTAAGTATTCCCATTCATAAATATTAACTGGGATACATATAATGACATCAGAAACCACTGCTTATTTCTAAATACCATCTGCTCCTTTTTACTGCAACATATACACTGGTGTTTTACAATACACCACCACCTGTCTCCCAATTGGCCCACATATTGTAAATTTGGAATCTTTTTTAATTCATTATAATAAAAAAAGCTGATTTGTCTAGTATCAGGTTATTCTTGATATAGCTATTCCTGGCCACGGGTACTTGTAAAGCTGACCTAGTACGTCTGACTTCCGTCAAGGCCAGTCAATAACCTTTTCTTCACAAATTTAATAAACAAGATACACATAGAAGAAGAAGAAAATTATCTATAACGTTTGTTGGACTATTAATTTTGGAATTTTAGAATTTTACATTCACTTATTAAAAGCATCGTCGAGATGTAAAAAGAAAGCTGTCGAGAAATCGAGTTGCGTTGATTCCAAGACTTGTCGGAGATCGATTTGAAATGTGTTTTTAGACATCGACCCCCGGAAGTCAACATGATCGATTCCTAACTGTTATTGACATATATTTAATATTCCTGAAACCGTGCATCCGAAGTATATTTAACCTGAGGAAGCACAGTATCCGTGCATGAAATGAACGTTGCTTAAATTTGGTATCATGTTACACGATGTTTCTAATCTCATCGCGATAGAACACGGGACAGATCTCCACGTGAATTCAGTCGTAATGTATGCATCAGCAGACAATTATTCTTAGAAACAGAAATATTCTTAGAACTATAATTACTGATCCCGCCTCTAAATTAGAACTATAATTACTAATCCCGCCTCTAAACTAACAAACAGCTAAAGAAGCTTTTCTGCAGAGGAATCACGGCGTCTTAATATCGGCCTCCTAATGTTTACTTGTCACAAACAAGAGGCCCTCCTAATGTTTACTTGTCACACACAAGAGGCCCTCCTAATGTTTACTTGTCACAAACAAGAGGCCCTACAAGACGCCCCTACAATAAATCATGTTCAAAACAAGGAATCATATCTCATCACCACTTATTCCCAATCACCTGCCTCTTCAACTGACAGGAACACCGGTATGCAATTAATTGTGTCTCCTTAATATTAGTGTTTTTAGCCCTCAGCTATATTAAAACTAGAAAAAGAAAAAAAAGAAATAGGAGATAAATTCCTACGGTTTTGTTCCCTTTATAAACCGTTGTTGACTTAATTTATGTATATTCCCATCGGGTGACATTTTCTGTACACTAAGTTCCGATCTCGCAGTAAACGCAATTATTGGAAAACGTGCAGAGTTTGTATGCATCATTATATAATATATAACTCCAACACTGAGGTTATTGTGCATGGCCTATAGGAGATCATGGGACTGAGTAGCAATCATGAAGTGCGTTCCAGATCTGAGAGTTAGACACAAGCTGATCAGTGGGTAGCGCCGCTAGTACAGTATGATATGCTGTTTCAGCCAGATCCAGTTGGCATGAGTGGATGGCAGTCGCTGTTGAGTGAGTTAGTGAAGTAGTGTTTTACATCACAGCGGGAATCTGTCACCCATACGCGACGAGGAATGATTAATTATGAAATAAATTAGTTAAAAATGAATTACAGCATGAAAGACATGATTGAAGATAAAGAATTATATGCTAACTATTGATGAAATTGAATAAATAGTGTGAATGCAATAGAATTAAGTATGCAGAAGTGAAAGATTAAAACTTATGATACAGACCAATTTCATTTTAAAATGATAATGCCCAAGAACCTGGGTGAATAAATGTTTAAGGTTGAGCGAAGAGTTAAAACCGACACGCCGAGTTGCAAAGTCCACACAGTCAAGTAAGATATGCTTGGCCGTGAGGTCCTCGTCACACCCAACGCACCGAGGATTATCGTCGCCCTTTAAAATATAACAGTGAGTGAAAAATGTATGTCCAATGTGGCATCGTCGCAGGACAGTCGCTGTTGAAGAGCAAGCTTCAATTGTAGTGTCAGGAGGAATTACTCTACGACACAAACATGCGCGACACCATCAGCTGGACAAAATGCTTTCACAAAAAAATGGGTTATGTTATGTTACTGTGTCTATTACCTACTTTTCTAAAGAAGAATAATTTAAAATACCATAGTATTATATCTTTCCTGAAAATGTCTATAATATATTGAATGAGAATACCCACCACTTAATATTTATTCTATTTTCGGACTCTGGACGCTGGTCAAGCAGTATTCAATAACATTAGATTACTCAGCTACTAAGCTAGGCAGATATGATTAAACATTGTGTAATATACATATATAACACCACAAACACACAGATTGTTATTGCTTATGTAAATATCTCAATAAATAATTTAGGGAAGACAATATACTATTTTCGTCTAAAATAGTTATATATATTTTTTTTAACTCTATAGGCTTTACTTTGACTAGAGTTAGTTGAAAGCATCAATACCAACCCGCCTTCTATTGCACTATTACAAATACAGCTGGAAGATGAAGATGAAAACTAAAATATTGACACATTCTCTTCAATTCAGCATAAATTCATCACTCATCCATGTATCATTAGGAATTGGACTGCAAACTGAAGCGGAAATATCTGTTAAAGTACTTCTACTTTTAGTTGAATTGATATTCAATAATATTGCGAAAATAGCCTTTCCGTTAAAATGGATGAGTCTTCGTGAAGGCATGGATGGCAGGAAGATACAGGCAGATGTTCAATTCAGAGTTGATTTTAACTGCAGAATATTTATATCTATGCATAGATATTACTTTTAAATTCATATTCTTGTTTTATGAGCATATCACTTCCCAATTACATTTTTGGCAACCTTATTGTGTGTGTGTCTGGTTGTGCGTGTGTATATATGTGTGTGTGTATGTGTGTGTGTGTGTGTGTGTGTGTGTGTGTGTGTGTGTGTGTGTGTGCCCACCGATCCATATAATGAATTGGCAATAATTCATTTATACTCTGCGATTCGACAGCATTCAACGCATTATCAATGCATGCTAACACAAACAATAAGAGACTGTCTATATTTCATGCAATATTCATGTCGCAATCATCCGCTCTCAATCATGTATTGTCATTAATGTAATTACATAATCTTTTATTGGACTAGGACGAATTAAGATACTTATGTTCACGTAATATTTACAGCGATCCTATAACTGCAAAGCGAAACAATACCGACGCCTATTGGTCGCGGGGAACGTGGTGTATACATAGTCATGTATCAATGAATATTCACCCGCAACCTCTGAGCTGTGTATTAACAAGTATTGTCGGTGATTATTTTTGCTAATAATATGCAGGTAATGGTATTATCTGCATCGCTCAACGGTGTAGTCAATGACGAATTACATAGTTAATGATCATGACGTAAATACTTTTATCTATCACAAAATTAAAATGACTATCACATAATTCCGTGAAAACAGTGTGCATTTGATTTGTCCAACCTGAACACTTTCATATTATTCCTCATGTTTAAGGCATCAGCATTTTCATAATACGAGTTCTAGAATTATTTGTCCTGAGAAATAAATCAGAACACGTTAGTTCCACTATATTCCACAAGGATGAGCTCCTATCCTATTTGAGCATCATCTAGTATTCTCGTCAACATCACGTTGGGTTAAAACTGCACCTGCGGCTGGGCACGCGCGTCGTGTCCGCCATTATATACCCGGAAGCAGTGAACCGGAGACGGTCATGCGTGTTTTCCAAACCGGAAACCTCTTCCAGGCTGAAAACTGTTTATTCGCTGGTGGATAACATGGATTTCTCCTTGTCGGTGATCGATGGAAAGAGCTGAGGGGATACAATATTAGCGCTTCATTCACAACGATAATGCATTATACAGCCATATAAATAAAACTAGTTTAGAATTTATCAATTTAAAAATCATTGTCCCTATAATGTAACCGTACTTAGGCATGCTAATGACCCAGTCAGTGATTATGGAGTTTATGGAGTTTAATGTCGCTGTGGGTCAGAAGAGAACAAGTGGAAGGATCGAGTCCAATGCGTCAGGAACACATTCAGTGGGTCAGAAGGAATTAGTGTAGTGGCTCATGGCAAAGGGTTCAGAGGATCACATTGGGACAGAAGAGAGCCAAATGGGTCAGAAGTATATAGTCCAGAGAGTGAGAAAGATGCCGTAGTCAAGAGAGTATACAATTCCAGTTGGTCAAAAAGAGACAGTCTACTGTGTCAAAGGGAGCGTGTCCAGTGGGTCATCAAGTTTCAGACCAGTGGGTCAGGAAAGAGTGCAGGGTCGACAAGAGACCGTTACATGTTAAAGTGGTTAGTGTGTTATGGTATTATGAGGCGGAGGACGTGGTACCAACTGTTGGTGGGCCACTCGGGACGATAGCATCTCGTAGGTTGCCAGAACCACTGACTGACGTAAACAACATTACAACAAAAATTTCCCGTGTTAAAAATAATGTATTTCTAATGTATGTGCATTTCTGCTTTCCAGTACTGAACAAACAACTGGTGTCATCCCGAAATAAGTGGGCGTGTCATTTATCTTCTCGGCAGGTCTCTGTGTTATTGCTATTATTTACCGAGATAATTACTCTATGTTTGTGTGTGATATTTGTATAATTGCCGGGAGTCTCTCGTTATGCTTTACACATGTGTATAATAAAGTCCGCGTCTCCCAATATCAACGTAGATAAATGGGCGATTATATGCTATACTAAGTAATAGAAGTATACTAAGTAATAGAAGTACATGAACGCATAGACGTACTAGTCTTCTACACATATTTTACGATTCATATACTTGTTAGGCCATCTCCCACAGGGAAGGGCAGAACTCCGAACTATCCTTATCTCTATAGCCGAGTGGCCTAGGCAAGATGTTGTAAGGCTTGAAAATGTCAAGATATATCTAACCTACAAATATTGCATTAGATTATTCTAATGGAGTGGCATCCTCCTAAATTTCTTTGAAACGTTGAACGTTTGGCTCCCACATATTACGCAACACGATACACTATACTAGCTAGCTATGAAGCCAGGGCATGAAATATGTTGCTTACATTTATTTATCTTTCTCTCTCTATCTGTGTGTGTGTGTCTTTCTTTATGTCTTCCTCTCTGTCTCTTTCTGCGCGCGCACACATCACAAGATGTAGGATATCGTAGTTTCGAATACAGATGGGAGTGGGTTCAAAACAGGATCTCCGACTCATGAAACAAGGAACGACAACCCACTTGGAAAGTGCCCTTATTAAGGAACCGTACATATAAAACATCTTACTGCAAGTCTTAACTCTACAAGTGAGTAATGAGGACTACAGTACAAAGCGAACACATCATTGCCCTTGTGTCTGAATGCATTGCTATACACACAATTATAGTCTCCACCATTAGTCATGAGTCGGTTTCCTATAGTTTCCTAACATTTACCATAAGTCAAGGACGTGCGGCGCTATACAGAGCCTACTGGCCTACAACTAAAGGTCAACACTAGGAACTCACGCAACAGTCATGTGTAAAACAAGATAAGTATTGAAAGGTTACTATGAGAGTAGATATGTTTATAATTATTGATAACATTTATTCATGCTGAAAACAATAGGTTTCATAAATACATTTTGAAGTTTCTAATTATGAGAAAAACTACGACCAAAAGATCATATTTAACTTCAGTTTGAACAGTTCCAGTTCCAGGTATGCGTGCTAAATATGGACGGCTGCCAGGTGTGGTTTCGTGAACTTTCTGGATGTATGTTTGATAAATCCTAATAAAGCATCCTCGTTATAAAGTAGCGTTACGTGGAACGCTCAGGTTCTACACGGTCAATATGGAACCAGTTGATATTTAGATAAAATGGTCAAAGCTTCACTTCAGCGGCCCCCTCCGCCACAGGTTAGGAACTACTTCTAGTATCCTGCAACTCATCGACAGCACGATACAATATCCTGCTTTGTACCATAGTAAAGACGACCTGACGTATGACCTCCTGTTGGGGGTTCGATACCACTCACCTCTGGTAGTGATCTCTCACACACTACATAGTACCTGTTTCGTGTACGATGGTATTCTCAACCCCCGTCTGTTAAGTCGTGACCAGTTATCTACAGGATAACATCCTAGTAATAGACGATTCGTGTAAAAGACTGTCCGATACCAACAAGGGGCTAGGACGTCGCTTTTCACGAAATTGACTGTTACGAGGATGTTATCTGACTTAAAATCAGCACACATTTCACGTGCGCTGCGTGAGTATGTCTGTTCTCCGGCTGGGTTGTCACGTACATATCCTGTTCCATGCCCGCTACGTGAACACGTACATTTCAAAAGTGTACATTCCTAAATATAATTAATAGAAAACTGTACATTCGTGAACAAATATTTAAAATATTGAAGAATATCAACTATTTTGTGCCAATTTGCATGTGGAAATTGCTATCGTAAATCATTAATCACACGTGATACATAGGCGGATACCCTATGATAATTGGATCGTAGGGCAGAGTTCCTGGTGCAGCGATAGTTAAGAATTCGTAATTACGTAACATAATAGCAATAACCTTCCAACCACGACATCTTAAAGTCACGCATATCTCTTCATATATACCAATTGTATTCCAATTAATCCCTCTCGAGCAATATATCTCCATTACTGTGAAATAACAAACTTATTTTAAATTGACGAGTTATATGCCCATTCCGACATTCTGTATCGTTGTGATCTATAATGTGGTCATAAACACGGTAACGCTAAATAGATTCTGGAATTAGCATAAGACCATCCCACGCTAATAACTTCTTAATTGTCTGTCCTGTCTCTTTGGAAAATGGCATACTAACACTCAGACTAATCTAACAGATTTACTTGTTCACAGAGCTGTCTGCATACACTATACACTATACACAGACAGCAAGAACCACTGCAAAGATGGTACACCACTATTGTGGTCAGTATATCAATACGGTAATTATTGATGTGCTAACGTGCACAAGAACTATATACGTACGTAAATAATACGACAATGTAGACTAATTATTCTTGTAACGCTGGTGAACTACTAAACGTCTTTTGCAGTTACTGGTATATTTAAAGACCGAAACTTGCGTTAATGATGCGACGACACAAGAGCGTGTAGCGGATACTACAGACACCGAAACCCCGGGGAAACAGGGCTCATACTATTGCTATCTTCCACCGATGCATGAACATATGTGGCATACCTATAGCAACTCATTACGTTTTTTTGGCATTATACATGTGGCTCACAGCAATGTGTCATGTGACGTCCCATAATTTCTGTATATTTCCTAATGCGTTGAGATAGGTTATGGTAATTCACTTCAATATTTATTTAAAATATGACAAGCATAGCATATATTATTCAAAATATGGTTCAAGATAACTCATGACATAAATATCATATCTTGCACAGTAATGAATAACACCGAAAACGATTTTCATTGGCTGGTTACATGGCTTGCATCACAATTTTCCCACGCCTGTCATCGTGATAGATGGTTTCATTGGTTGGTACGGTCGAGGCGGTGGGCGGATGTATTCAGCCACTCCCTATTTCACTTCCACATGAAGCTGTCGCTCGGAAAATAGTGACTTTGGAATCACTCGTGTCGTAAAGTCAATACGACACACTAGCTGGTGTATTAATCTCTACGTATTATGTTAGTGTTCTCCAATTATGGTAAGTATCAATTATAGGCAGGTAGACTTCGAAAACCGTATTGGATCGGTGCTGTTAATCAATGAACTGAATATGCAGGTGCATATGAACTCTTTCTTTCTCTCACTATTTACCTCCACGTCCACCTCTTCAACACACACACACACACACACACACACACACACATACACACACACACACACACACACACACACACATCATACCGGTAATGCACGCAATAGGTCATCAGAGACACAGCACACCCTACAGGAGCAGCAAGATGACAAGGTTCGGGACATGGTGTGAGAAGTGGCTATAAGTACAGATGCCGTCAGAAGTGTACGCATTCCATACAAGCAGTGTTAATCACATCTAACGCTATTGTCCGCCACCATTCCCCTATATTCTATAAAGCCCCGTTATGTCTCCAGTCGATATACGTTCATTGTCCACTTCTGTGTTCACCAGTACATATACAATCCCTCCTTCAATTCATGTCATCATGGTTGACATTAAATTATCCTATGATGTGCCGGACAGCGTGTAATACCAGGCAACATGTGTGCCCAATTGATCCTTATTAGGACCACATGTGGTATTACTTTAAGCATCCACTATGTATGTAGCTAGTTTGCATGTTTGAACTATGAATGACAGTTTCTAGAAAATAAGATAATTTGTCTGTGGGTCGTTGACGTTTCATCGGTAATGGTACAATACTACGTACACTCTTGGTTTATCCTATCCTATCATACAGCATCTGTCCTACTATTACTGTCGCTAGCAGTGCAGCACTGCCGTACCTAGTCAGAACAGGTTTATACATGTATAGGTATGATGGTTATCTCTACAGACAACGATGCGACAGGAACAGCGTTCGTTAAGAAGGGGATGTTTGGCAAGTTCCACTGTGTTCATATGTCTACGTGAATCGTCCTGCTATATATATATATATATATATATATATATATATATGTGTGTGTGTGTGTGTGTGTGTGTGTGTGTGTATATGTGTGTGTGTGCG
>JAUTBT010081240.1:0-12864 GCA_032361225.1 Lepetodrilus schrolli | reverse complement strand
AATTAAAAAAAATACCGTCAATTCTATAATGTCAATCCTGTACAAATCGGCAAACCTTTAAGTTAATCTTATCTCCAATAGTAGCTATTGTGTAGATACTGGCCGTTTCGTACAGGATGTCCCTGATAGAGTAGTAATAAACCCGTCCAAAATATACTCAACAAAATTAATTAAGGGTCAGTAGCCTTTTTGTAGATATACATTTAGCATTATATTGTTTTAACAACTAAGAATTTACAAACGTCTACAGGCTACAGGCACTCTTCAAGACACGCTGGAAGAAGAAGAAGAAGAAGAAAGAGAGAGAGAGAGGGAGAGAGAGAGAGAGAGAGAGAGAGAGAGAGAAAGAAAGAAAGAAAGAGAGGGAGAGAGAGATGGTAATCAATACGGGAAATTTTAATCAAGACATGCATTATTAAGACCATGAGATCAGGTGGTACCCACCATATATACGTATGCCCCTTTGATTAGTCATTATACAATTCCAAAGGTAATTAAAACGAACACTGCTTGCCTTCTATACAGTAGTGTGCAGGCATCACAAATCGTTTGGGTTGTAATTCGATTTCCTGCCAAGTAGACATGTGAGGGGTAAAACTATTGACGCCCCTGGTGGCCCTGTGTGTATAGCTCAACGACCTTCTATTCTGACCGACGCGTGTTTTACTACAGTGAACAAACATTACGGCACTTGTGTGAAAGAATTGAACGACGTGATCGTGGTTATATGACTATGTTTCTATAGTTCAAGAGGTCACTCAAATTTGGTACAATATTAGGAAATGCGGATACCCTAACAATTCTAAAATTGCAACTTGGTAGATCGCCGAATAAATGTATATTTAACTATTTCACTTACAACTTTCGCTAAATATGTGGAGGGGTGCCATTCTGTCATGTAACAGCGATTTACATATTCGAACACCAAAAACTATAGTTGCGTAATATATGATATGATAAACATGAGTGGTCATATATTACTGAATTTATTAAACGAGATGTCAAAACTGATCTTATACGAGGGTCTGCCGAACATATATTCATATTGACCTACGAATTTAATAAATTCAGTAATATATGAACACGAATGTGAGAGTCTAGTTATTACATAACTATAGAAACAATTGTAATATCGATTTTTCAGTCACAAACTGGGTTATATCACGCAGACACAATATAGTTGCAAGTAAATATGTAAATATTAATAAATGTGTTTGCATATTTAATTGAAGAAGTCTTTTTTAACTGTATATTCGACAAATTAAGTCCCAAGAAGAAACTCTAAACGAGATAAATAAAATATAAAAAAAAATAAAAGACTGATATCGCGCATGAATACAAGTAAAATAATTTATTGTGTTACTGCACTAGTAAACATATTTATATTTATAGCATGGGTTTATTGTACCCCCAAACTCCTATGTTATGTGATAAACTATGACACCTGGTCTCTCATTGATAGTACAACTAACGGTGAGCGTATTGTTTTGTATACTGTGTGTTGTGTTTTGCGGCATGAATACTGTATCACCCCCCCCCCCCCCCGTGAGTACGTTATGTAATAGAGATCCTAAGCTGTACGATATAGAATGGAAACAGATAGGTCCACTTTGACATTTAGGGGTTCCATACCCACATCTGTGGCCCCTATCTAAGCATTATGCATCTAGTGTTGGCTGATAATTCACCGCTGATGCAACCTAATCATCGCGTTTGTGCTTTCATCCGCAGCTAAGGCAATTGTGTTTCATCGATCTGGGTCCAATCACTGGGTCTCAAGATTAGTCTATTTGGAAGGATGAAGCTATATATAGTCTTAAAAATATTCGTCATACAATGCGATAAAAAAAACAAAAAACACAATTTGTTAATTTGTTTAATATGAAAATATTGAACCACGTGCGGAAAATGTAGATTGTTGCCCAGTCTACTTGTATATAAACTTTCAAGTAAAATATGTTTGACCATGACTCATTTTCAACAAACCGTGATTATATCCCTTTAATATCTTCCCTTCATCAGCAACTCAAATTGCGCCATCGGTGGATCCATCGTTATCACTACCATCAGTAGGCCGCGAAAATACTTCAATAGATGCTATATTCGCATTCGGCGATTTGGTAGAAGGTACATTAGACGACGAATTCACGAATAAAACAATATTGCACGCTCGACATTATTACACCGGTCAGTGGATTAGTGTGCTCTCATTTTATTCCTCAACTCCATGGTGAGTATATAACCCAAGTAGTGTTTCAATGCGCTAGAAGGTTATCGTTCACATGTCCATGTCATCCTTCTGGGTACCCATTCTCTTCTAGTGAAGAAAGACATTTTAAAACATATCCACGATGTCTTCTGAACATGCTAAAAATTATAACGATTTGATTACTAGCATTAAATCTTCCTTTAGGCACAGAGTCGGTGATTGCTCTTACTTTTTGAACCGGATGTATTGAAACAGAAGACTTTATGTCAGAGGATGCTGTTAAACAACGACCATAATGAAGATATTAGTACCGTTTTTGCTGTACCTCTCGAATCCGTAGTTTCCACTGAAACTACAGGATTGTTAAGAGGGAAACATTCAGCGGATCCACCGTTGGACCAAACGTTCAATGGATGGCAACGTTTCAATTCTTTATATTTAGTAAAATATACAAAATGCTGTGATTTTGTCTTTGTCAATGGCGCAGACATAGCGAGATAATACTGGACTATGGAGAGAACCGCGTACGGCACTAATGAATTCGTCGTCTATTGTACCTTTTACAAAATCCTCGAAAGTAAAACAGTTGGCATCCATCGAAGATTTTTGCGACCTATCTATAATAATAATAATAACAATAATAATATTTTTAATGCGCTATACCTCCACATCTAAGTATGCTCAAAGCGCTGACAATAGGTAGAATAATAGAATGTGAATTATCAAGTCGTGATGAAAATAGGAATTGAATAGGAAAAGTTTAAATCTGTGCTTTGAGGTGATTTAAAGAGCTAGCAACTCTGAAATAGTCAAACAGAGAGTTCCATGAGACACTGAAAGTTTTAGCACCGAATGATTTTATTTTCTACCTTGGGACTGTAACCTTAGTTGGTTGTTGGATCTAAGTCCTCGAGATAGAACATACATTGGGAGTAGATCGATAAGGTGTCTGGGTGCAGTACCATGCACGCATTGGTAGGCCAAGGACAGGATCTTAAAGTCTGTTCGGGCTTGTACAGGGAGCCAAATATGCCATTAGCACAGGTGTAATGTGCACACGGGGTGGTGATTGAGCGGTAATCCGAGCAGCTCTATTTTATATGCATTGTAGCTTGTCGATTTGACTAAAGGCAACATTATGATAAGATAGACCGGTGGATCCATCGATGGTCCATGACATGTATATCTTCTAGCCACAGTTGCTAACGAATGGGACATAACATTAAATTATAATAAATAATAAATAATGTGAACATTGATATTGCGCCAAATCCATACTCATAGCGCTACATTATTACCCCGATCAATAGATCTGTGTGCACTCAATTTCCTTCTCAACTCTCTGGAGAGTATACAACTCAATCTGCCGTTCAAGCCGCTACAAGCTTATCATCCACATGTCCATTACACCCTTACGGTATCCATTCTCTGCTGGGTGAACAGAGGCATATTCGAACTAAGCAGCTTATGATTCAGTATGTGGTTCTCGGTCACCCATCCACGAACCAGCCGAGCTCGAACGTGCTTCATTTTAACCTGAGCGACTAAGCATCACCTATACACCTACTGTTCGTCCTCTTCTTTGGGATCAAAGTAGCAATAAAAACAACAGGACAAGGTTAATTCAAAATCAATTTGAAACATGGAGACAAATTGTAGAATATTGACTTTTCTTGTTGAACGCGTAGAAGAGTTCTACAGAACTGGAAAGAAGTCGGATATGCAGATGGATTTGTTGGGTGGCGTCTTATAGTCAGTTTCCCACTACCATCGTCTACTTGACAGCCAGATAAAACATAGCATTGATATTCAGACATTGAAGTTGCTCGTTTAGCTTATTGCAAGGAAAAGGAAGGTAACATGCATCTCATATTCTCAACGACAGTGGATATCCACTTCGTATCCGATATTATTCACATCACAGCAAAAAAAACAAGGGTTAGGTGTCCGGACACCTAATGTGGATGTAATAAAATAAACCAGGACACCCGGGATGAAAGTGTCCTGCCAGGATCCTGTCTGATCCTGTTAAGACCCTGGAACAGGACACCTAAGTATGGTTGGTGTGCATATGCTAAGAGCTAGACATGATTCGTCACCGTAGAAGAGAATATACACAAATACATATTGAACAAAACCATCTAAAACCAGACTATGCTTTTCCACTCAGCTTCTTTTTCTATTCGTGTGGTTATAGTGTTAGACACGAGAGATTTTAAAGCTGTATACAGTATATTCATCTCAATGCATGTCATATCCTCTACAGAATATGAAAGAAGTGGGCTGACAGGACATGTTTATTAGAATTACCTCATCCGTTTAGGTGACACATTGGATACTCGTTAATGACACGGCGACACCGTGGGTGTTTGTGATTACGAGGTTCCAGTGAAACCATTGAAAGAAACTTTTAACGTAGAACTGATATACCCAATTTATACATGATACTGCTGTGACAACTAATGGACTGTAGTGTATTCCTGATATGTAATACTATACTAGTATTCGTGTGGAACATCTGACATGTAATTTCTATAGTATGCGTGTGCGAGTGTGTGTGTGTGTGTGAGTGTGTGTGTGTGTGTGTGTGTGGGGGGGGGGTGTTTGTTTACAGCTAGCGACGATTCAACACTATATGTCGTATTATTGTGGTATAAATAAAATTATTAAATAACATACACTAGTATGAATGAATTTCAAAATATATATGCATGTGCTGTTACGTGTACATATACACGTACATTTAATATATCTCTAAATCTAATACTGAACGAAAACAAAAACGAATTATATGAATATTTCTATGTTTTTCTTGCACTGTGATATTACCGGAATAGCAATTACCTTGTAGTAATCTAAATCAACTTAATGGGTAACCAGGATAGAATGGCATTCCTCAGAGAGCCAATCACCATTTGATATCCAATCAACCAACGTCTAAAATGTACTAAACACACAAAGCATGGAGCCATGAAATACAACTGTGTGCGTTGTGTATCCAATGGACCTGCACACTCGTCTTAACATAAAACACACACAAACACAAACAAAAATCGACATAAAACATTATCTCATCCATGATAGTGCCGTGTTCTTAGAAATCAAATCGAGGAAGCAACTCAACAAAGAGAGGAAGTAACTAAACCAGGAGAGGAAGTAACGAAACCAGGAGAGGAAGTAACGAAGCCAGGAGAGGAAGTAAGGAAGCCCGGAGAGGAAGTAACGAACCAGGAGAGGAAGTATCGAAACCAGGAGATTAAGTAACGAATCCAGGAGAGGAAGTAAGGAAGCCAGGAGAGGAAGTAACGAAACCAGGAGATGAAGTAACGAATCCAGGAGAGGAAGTAACGAAACCAGAGGATGAAGTAACGAAGCCGGGAGAGGAAGTAACGAAACCAGGAGATGAAGTAACGAAGCCGGGAGAGGAAGTAACGAAACCAGGAGATGAAGTAACGAAGCCAGGAGAGGAAGTAACGAAACCCAGAAGAAGGAATTACCAGTGTGACGCCTTGTGAAACGACTTTTTTTAATGAAATACTCATTAAATAGAAATCGATAGCTCGCCGACAGGTCATTTAATTTCTGTGTACAGTTTCTAAAGACCGTCCGTGTATTTCCAAGAGTATTCAGGATCAACCTGTGGGCGCGATTCCTCTTGACGTTTTTGAATTGACTTTGCGTCAAAACATATTAATACTAGGGATTGTTGTGTATTACCTGTATCAAGCAATCAAATGTCCTCTCAATTATACAGTGATTTATTTAGCATTTAAATCAAGACCTATTCTTAACAACCAGAAAATGTCTCTTCTATTATACCATGACTGACCTGTTGAAATCTTAACCATTAAAGCACGATATACTATAACAACTCGAAAATGTCCCTTCTATTATACCATGACTGACCTGTTGAAATCTTAACCTTTAAATCACGATATACTATACCAACACGAAAATGTCTCTTCTATTATACCATGACTGACCTGTTGAAATCTTAACCTTTAAATCACGATATACTATAACAACTCGAAAATATCTCTTCTGTCATAAAATGATTGATGTGTTGAAATATTCACCTTTAAATCACGATAGGCTAGTCCTTATTTTAAATTCTAGGGTCTATGAGTGTCACTGGTACTAGTATACGATATTCGGATTTTAACCCCCGGTGAGGGTCATTTGAGTTTAGCTTTAGGCATGCTAGTACGAACTCATTTTTCACCAACAACGAAAGACGGTTAACTGAGGAAGCGGCGAATCACGTTTTTACTCCCGAGGATGCCAAATGTCATCAATCTGGAGCTGTTTCGGAAATATCAGAACTGATTGCATTGAACTCGGCTTGTTTCAACATCATTCAGCTTAATACGTGTTCATTGAGTACACGCATTTGTATATAGCATTGCACGCTAAGGTATAAGAGGTTTCGCGACTGGTAAACATTCGCGAGTGTGTATAATATTGTAATGTGCAATGCAACCTCATAAAAGCTTCTTTTTTTCTCTAAATACCAAGTAACTTCTATGGGAAATAATGGAGGCATAGGATTTCATATTAAAAGTATCACGTCTCCGGGAATCTGTTTCCTATTTCAAGGCATTCCTCGCAATATTTCTTCGACTCGGGTGAAAGTAATGATTATAGTGGCCATCAGATCGAAACAGTAATTGTTAAATATATTTAGAATCTACTTAATTATTTATTCCGTAAACGAAGACCGAATTGATCTACACAGAATGTACAAATAAGCACATATAAGTTTCTGATATTTATGATCAGGCTTGAAATCAGAGGAAATATAGCCGATACAAAGTTTAATGTGCACACCAAATAATTCAAATATACTATAACATATTTTAATATTGGCTAGGAATATATATTTAGTGAAAATACGGGGTTATATTAAAAAATCGTTCGAGGGTAGTTTTCTAGGTTTAAATCCATTTCTTTAATTCATACAAACTCATGGCCAAAAGAAACGTTACCATAGTTTTAAATCAAGTTGGTTAAAAAACAACAAACAATAGATGCATGAAGTAAGATGTATTGAAAATATCAATTTTCAAGTTTTTCTGAAATTTCAATTTTGTTGTGGAAAAGTTTCATTTGGCCTTCAGTTTATATGTATGCTCTAACCGCCCAATTTAATTAAATGTTGAACATGATGGGTGTTTATTGCTCTCAGACACAAAGATCGAAGAGGCCTTTTTATTATTACGACATTTCGTGAACTCAAACCAACTATGTTGACTATTTATGCATGATACAACATTTGAGTAATTAAATTAAATTTGTTCTATTACGTAGTGCATATAGTGCGCGGATTTATAACAATTTATAGCAATTCGATTTATGCTAACATAATTGTCCTATATATTATCTATTATCTGCCTACACAAGTGTGAAGAAGGCGTAACAACTTCATTAGAACGGCGCCTCACGGCTCCGGAAGCCATTGAAACTATGGAAGATCGATAGACTTATCTGCCACGGGGACGATTTAAAAATAATAATTTACGTTGGAACGTAATTGACTAACTGGCCCCAGACCAGACTACTCAATATGAAATTATGGAAGAATAAAAACTTAATCATTCCTGTACAAGTACAATTGTAAAAATTAACTTATAGCAATTCCGGAAAATGAAGGCTTGAATATTCTTTCACGAATGGGTCGTATTGCAGTTTTGTAACTCGACCATTACATCACTTCCTGCTATAGGGAAAACACGCCGTATGCAAATGTTTACGTCCGCGCCCTGAAATTTACGACGGTTTCATGCTCAAGGTTAACATTAATTTGAGGATATGTGAGTAAAAGTTTTAGTTGAGCACGAAATGGTACTCAAAAACAGTTCGACCATTTCGGGCAGGGATAGATGAAGACCCCATGACTACTTAACTCAGCCGGTTGCAAAAGCACATAACTGATGTGTTTGGTGGAATAAATAAAGGTTCTGTTCTGGTCATTCACATACATCTGCAACAATTTTTGGAATATGTAATAAGTTTCTTCTGTGTCCAGAATTACAGCTTTTCAGTCACACGGACAATTGTAATGAACACATACACAACGTGCTCTAGACAGCGGTAATGCACTCTACCTAAGTCTTACGTTCATAACTTAGTAGATCCGCCGCTATTAGGAAAGCATACACTACTGCTGGTGCAAGCTTGAAGATATTCCGAAACAAGAGCCATGTTGCTGAATCCTCCCGAGGCATCATACAAGCTTCAAAACAGACATCGCGTTTATTCTATTAGTGTTCAATCGATGGATATCAAGTATATTTAACGAACAGATCAGGTCGACGAATGTCTGTTTCTCTCACTCGGATATAAAAGGAACTCGTAAAGTGTTAAATTTCAGAAAGTATCTTGGGAATCTTAGTGGCAAATATCATCTTTGCTTCAAATATTACATTTTGTTCCATTTTATGGGGACACGATAGTACTAAATAGGGAAACATATATATGAACAACAAATATACCGAAACAAATATATGTCGGTGTATCGCCAATGACAACAGTGCTTTGTTCTAAGTATACAATCGGGACCGCCATTATATTATGGTCACAACGGATTATGGGACATTGGGAGGGAATTCGCTCATAAAACTGGTGCTCATTAATATAAATTGGTACGTGTTATTAATTATGGAAAAAATAATAATACATTTTAACTAGATTAGTAAAGAAATCCACTCTGAAATAGAAATATATCAGTATCTTAATGTTTTGCTATTTTAAAAAAAAGCAGTTAGATGACCGTGCTAATTTATTCGACGTTAAAGTTTTATGCTGAGCAGGCCGTGCACATTGGAATGGAATTCCACTTTACACAGAGCGGAGTACAACCGTTGTTATTTACTAACATGCTGGTAGATATGCAGGTGATGTAGGCCCACGTTAATGTGGATTCTGTTCAATACGACACCGTTACCCATTAGCGCAACCCGGTAACCATTAGCTGTGGACCGCCCAATTTTCAAAATTTCTCAAAAGAACTTTCCCAGTTAGCTACTGCCCTGATGCACAATGCTATCATTGTTCTTTCATATGTTGTATACCACTCTGAGTGGTTTGAGCGAGTAGACATGTAGATTGTCTCTATACGTTTACAACAAACAAAAACACACTAATGCGAATAAGCATTGCAATTAGATATATACTGGAATGACAAGGCGATTGTTAACTTCTATACGTGCCAGCAACCGTAACCGGTCTGTTGAATGCTAACGGTAAAGCAACGGTCACTTTGCGTGATAGTACGCCAACCGGGTGACTGCCCGTGTTTAACGACAATCGATAGCGGAGGGGCAGGTGTGTGACCATACTGCAACATCTGTCAACGTTTATCGATTCCAACTGGTTACAAAGGCACTTGATCTTGCGAGCAAATAGCTCGTATGCTGCGCTCACCATATATATCCTGGAAGCAACGTCATTTAAAATATTTAACGTACGTGCTTCCAAGGAAACCGAATTCATATTTCAATGTCTGGTTAATCACACGTCAGGTTATGCGATGGATGATGAACAGTGTGTCGTTTATACTGGATCTTTAAATGAGGTTCAGGCCTACGCCAAACTAGTTTCAAGGATGCTGCTCATAACATATAACATCATTTACTACAAACTATCTTCAGTGTTCCTGATACTCGTCACGTATGGGTGAAAGATTCCCGCTGTGACGTGAAAGAATAAATCACTCTCCTGATACTCGCAAAGGGCAGCGGCGTTTATCTTCTTAGTCAAATATCTACCGTAAACGTCTACATCAACGATATACTGATGGACATATGTGACACGTAGAAAACCATGATTTCATAGTCAAAAGGGATGTATGTCATTATTGTATATGCATAGAAAAAATAATACAAGAACGTTCAATCCATATTGCATAGATAACAGCTGTTCATGAACATTTGTTGGAAACCAATTGAATTCAATTAGCAATATATTATAGACGACGAGAGCAACTTATATAAATAATAAAATATGTCAAGGATATATTTGTACATACTTCGCATTTTTCGCATTAATATCCTGCTCGCATTAATTTCCTGATTTACAGTAACAGAAATTCAAGAGTATTGTTGTCTTTGTTGTTATCTTGAGTTGCAAGGGGAGATATGCATCATATGGTGGCTTACGGCAAGGGAAACATGCAACATGGATGGGAGCATAGTTACTGTATACCTGCCAGAACAGTCTGGTATTGATCAACCAATGAACCATATACAGGCATCACTTCCTATCACGGTCGTTTGGGAAAGGTGACCACAGCTTCCCCTCTCCCGCCCCGCCCCCCCCCTCCCGATTTACCCTCCTTCACATACTTTCCCTACCCCCGGCTCAGCTGGAAACTAGAGCTATCCAGTAATAGCCGGACATGATCCAAGCACGATATGCTTACATATATTCACAAATTTGTCGCAAAATCAATCGTGCTGAATAGCTATGGTATTGATACGTATGTTATAAACACCACCTTACCCGATAAAGTATTGGTGACATTGTATTAGTCGAAAGTAGGTTGGTTCAGGAAATATACTTGATAGTAGAGTGAGAACATTATATGTATATATTCAGTCTGATTAAGATCTTTAGTGAATTCACTGGAATACTCTTCCATAACGAGCAATGCTAAAGGTGATGCCTTGTTTCAATGCCAATTAACGTGTATTACTGTTCTCTAGGTTACTTTCGTATGTTTCGCGAGCTTTGATAGTAAAACGTATGTTTCCGAGGGCGAACGTTCCCGAATTCGATGACACCATTCATTACGTTTTGCTAAAATATACATGCACCCTTCCATTTAATGGCAATAGCAGTCCACTTGAAGGAGGCTCCGTGAACAGTACGACCAAACTACGGTCGTAGCTTTCCTTGTGATGGTCAGGCTTTGTAGGCCTTGCTTGTTTACTAGGATTACTATTATTCATTTGCATCACCAAATGGTGCGTGGGCACTTAAGACAATTTGTAAAGTGGACTATACATAGAGAATTACAATGTAATTTGGGTCTGGCAGGTAATACAACAAATCCCTGTTTAGTACCGTTACTAAAGAACTATTTAACACAGGTCACACAAATTTGGCAAAGTGTTAGGAAATGCTTGTACCCAAATTACAACGTCATAGATCGCATAATAGAAATTCTGTCTATTTAACCTATTACTATTTCACCACACGCAGTTCCTAACAGTCTACCAAATTTGAGAAGCATGCGTTAAATATTTCGTGAGTAACAATACCAAACAAAGGTTTGTAACATTATCTGCCAGATTATATGGATCGAGAAGAGTTGACTTGCGACACAATAGTAGGCGTATGTTAGTATATTATAAGCTAGCACGTGATAAATTGTAGGTCAGTGCCAGTGTATCGACGACAGGTAGATATTAATAGGGGCAACACAAGAGGTAATCACCGGTAATAGATCTTGGAGTATGGATGACATGAGAATGGAAACCGAAGAAAGAGATTCCATCTGCGGCTAGCGAAACCGTACGATAATCAGATTAGTCAAATCATATAGATATAATATTTTTCCATCGTAAATTTGGTAATCAAGTCATTAAGACGGACTTAAGATTTATTGTGAATACGAAGTAAATGCGAACATTGTCATTTACACCAGTGGTTTCATATCATATACAGAAAAACATGCTTGAAAATGTTCAAAGAATTACTATGTAACATAATGTACATATCATTGTTAATCTGTTACTAAATGGCTGTTCGGACGTATATGTATCTGAAAATGAAACTATTTTAGAGTTAGTACAGTTGTACATTAAACAAACATAACGATTTGCTTAAAATGCTTATGTAAATATTTACTATTATAGAATATGTACATGTATCTTTCATTCTTAATCTTTCTTTCTTCTCTCCCCATCTTTTCTGTCCCTTCTCTTGGAGCGGTTTTCAATTAAGTTGTAATAAGTTGTAACCTATCCATTTCGTCTTGAATAAAAAATAATTTAAAAACTAAACAGAAACGCCTATGTATTTCACACACACACACACACACACACACACACACACACACATACACACACACACACACACGCACACCCACCCACAAACACACACCTAAGAGATGGAGAGATAGAGTGAGAGAGAGAGAGAGAGAGAGAGAGAGAGAGGGAGGGAGAGGATAGGACAGATAGATAGAAAAATGATTTTTTAAAAAATATCAATTGAATCAATTATGTTGTTATTCTTAACGGGTTTCTAAGCTTAAGCTTTAAGGTTATAGTTCTAGGTTGACCCGTGCAAGCCCGTGGCTTTGGTCTTTGTGTATGTTCAAACGTACATGAAAGGATGTCTAAAGCAATAGACTTATTGATTAAACGTCTTCGTTTGTTTCAATGTGGGATGCACACAAGTAGTTGGATTCTTCGACAGAATCGAATTCCCGTGATTTATCCATCTATGCAAGACACACCAAGCAACTGATATACGCTGGTGTTTGTGTGTAGACATGACAGGAAATCCGAAATCAATAGTCCATTGTGCCAGACCTGACGAATGACCATAGTGATTGTTTGTTGGGGTCAGTGAGGGAAAACAAAGAAACACACACACACACACACACACACACACACACACACACACACACACACACACACACACACACACAC
>JAUTBT010081239.1:17560-31197 GCA_032361225.1 Lepetodrilus schrolli | reverse complement strand
CGATGCTCGCAGGTTTACTGCAACATTCAGCGCTACGGATGTTGCGGGTTTCCTCCTGCCATAAACTGACAAGTCGTAATATAAGTGAAAGAATCTTGAAAGCGACTTAAACCCCCAATCCAAAAAGAAATATAACAAATGGGTGCCATGTATAAGAGATCGCTATGAGAGTACTCAAGATCTCGTAATAGATATGAGAACTTTGTGAAATGCTACCCAACCCTGACAGTTGTTTTCAGGTACTATGGAAAGTTGTAGCAATAAATACAGTAAATTAAACAGTATTTGAAGACTTATTTTTCCGTCGTGCTGAGCTTCAACAATGTACGTACTAGTCATTAATGTTCAACCATTACAGACATTACAGACATTTTGCAAGATATTTTATTTTTTGTGTCGTTTTCCAGTGAGCAGGAGGCGGTAATTTCCATCATTCGGAAATTGGGGGGCTTCCAGATGACGAACACTGTTGACAACACGACGACCCACGTGGTGTGTGGCGACGCCCGACGAACCCTCAACCTTCTGGCGGCCGTGGCACGGGGCTGCTGGGTCCTGGACAAGGAATGGGTGGGTCTATGTTTAACACTAGGGGACAAGGAATGGGTGGGTCTATGTCTCTAATACCAGGGGACATGGAATGGGTGGGTCTATGTGTAGCTGTGTGGCCATTGCGTCATAACACCAGGGGACAGTTGATTTGCAGTAGACACAAGTAATGATGCATGACAACTGTATTTGTTATTTTAATGTAGACGTTAACAGGTTGTCAATATTTCAGGCCAAGTGATGCTTTTTCAATTTTCACCAAAATGTTACTTTGATCCAAATTATGTAACATGTCTCTACACAGAATGTGTTTAGTTTTGTTGTTTAGTTTTGTTGTTTAGTTTTGTTGTTTGGATTGTTGTATGAATTGATAAGATTTATGTCCCTTGTGATAGATATTCAAATCCTTGGAGACTGGCCAGTGGGTGGACGAAGAATTATTCGAACTTGGAGAGACATTCCCTCAGGCCAAGGTTAGTATTTGACTTCAAGACACTGAACATTTTAACTTAGCGTATTGAAAGCCCATAGTTATTTGATTCTCTGGTTTATTTTTACTCAGGCAGTCGAAAATAAAAATAAATATTTGATATTTTGGCCAGTCGGTTGGGTCCAATATTAAAGTAACAATAATTTGAGATTATGAATGATCAGTGTTCAATCCAGGACGTGCGATTCGCGCGAATTCAAAGGCCTTAGCGCAAAATATATTTTTATTGAGAGAGAAGTCGCGCATTTTGGACTCTAGTCGTCCGCATGCAGTTTGGTGCTGGGCGCCCTCTGTAAATTTTCATTAAAATAACATTAAAGTTCTAATTGTTGTAATATTATCTTGTGTTAGAATTCAGCAAAAGTGTAACTGGACCCGAAGTGATCCAACCTAATAACACTATTTGAACCAGTGTTATTCAGGTTCATCAGATAATACGGTTTAGTTAGTGAAATGCATCTTCGATTACTCCCTTTGGTTGTATTCGTCTGTGTCGTGTTCAATATGGTAACATTGTCTGCTTGTCGATGGTAGCGGACTGCATATAGATCTATATATTATTATTGTAATTACAGAAATTCTTTAAATACTTATCAGCAAAAATAAAGTTTTATCAACAAAATATATTATCTGTTAATGCCTGAAACCTACTCTAGTCAAACTAAAATTAAATGCAAAATGCGAAAATGTAGGATGTGGCAACCACAGGACTTTGAATAAGTATAATAACATGTTAAATCATATAATAAATGTTATGTCATTATATTTATGTAATATATATTATATAGATACATGATTTAACATTTATTATCATGATTCAGTCCTGTGGTGTCAACATATGCCCTTCAGCTTGGAACCTTCTAGATTACTTAAATGCTTGTGGCCACGGTCGAGTGCGCCATACCCCCCTCCCTTATCACAATAGTGTGGGGGACCTCCCCCTCTTCAACTGGTTCCTGGATTGAACACTGATGATAAATAAATATAATTGATCTATATTATTGTTATATTGTTATAAACACCACCACACGTTGTTCATATCTGGATGCAGTTTGTTTTTTAAAGTACTACTTGTACTGCAGCAGTTGTTGTAAATTAGACTTTTGTTCATAACCTTTTGCGTCACTATTTATTATTATAATTTTCTAAATACTAATACACTGTCAGTAATACAGTACATATAATGTTTTAGTACTAACCTGGATCCGTAAACCAGGGAATCAAATAACTTTGGCCTAAGATGATAAGTAATTGTCCATAAGACGTAGCCCTGGAATAACTGCATAGTTCACTGAGCAGCTCTACATTTCAATGTAAGACGCGTGTGTGTTTCAGCGAGCTCGGCTGCAGCGTCAGACAGAGGGCCTGGAGTACAAGCAGACTTTGCTGTCCGGCTGTGGACCCATGTACGTCAGCAGCCAGTGTGTGCCACCCAGAGCTGCACTGGTCAGCCTCATCAACCTGTGTGGAGGACGGGTCAGTACGTGGGGCCGAGGCTCGCTGGTCAGATCTAGCCATGAGATTACGAAACCCGAGAACGATTTCATTCTCAAGCTAAAATATTATATGAAGATTTATGAATAAAACTTTGAGTTGATCTCACCCAAACCGTACCATAATGCTACACTGCCTGGCATGCACGTCCTCATGCTCTCATGATAGCGGTAACGCTCCAGAATCTTCTCTTATTTACTGTTGTCCTTCTATCACGGATTGTCCAGTTTTGTGTTGGCGCCCTGCAGAAGTTTGGATGGATAACTTTTATGTCCTATGGTTCCACTACTACTACAGCTTCATAAGTTAATGATTTCCCACTTCCTGTTTTGGTTCCCACGAACACATCCTTCCCACCTGTTGCAACTAATACACTTTTCCTGGTTTTCCAGTATTGATCTCAATATATAGGTGTATTTTTCCCTATTTTTGCTCATGACCAGTCGTGCATTAGTCAGTTACTACAGGAGCTCCAGTCTGTTAGTTTCACACATGTGTGGATGTTCTGCTGTAGGTAACCAAGTCCATATCAAGATGCAGCCTACACATAGGACCACACGCACACCCAGAGAGAACCAGCATCAACCCAACCTGGCTGCTTGGTAGGTAACAGCAGTGATCATAGGTACCAGTGATTGTAGGTAATAACAGTGATCATAGGTAACAGTGATTGTGGGTAATAACAGTGATCATAGGTACCAGTGATTGTAGGTAATAACAGTGATCATAGGTAACAGTGATTGTAGGTAATAACAGTGATCATATGTAACAGTGATTGTAGGTAGTAACAGTGATCATATGTAACAGTGATTGTAGGTAATAACAGTGATAAGTGGTTAAAGTGATTGTAGGTAATAACAGTGATCATAGGTTACAGTGATTGTAGGTAATAACAGTGATCATAGGTAACAGTGATTGTGGGTAATAACAGTGATCAATGGTTAAAGTGATTATAGGTAATAACAGTGATCATAGGTAACAGTGATTGTAGGTAATAACAGTGATCATATGTAACAGTGATTGTGGGTAGTAACAGTGATCATATGTAACAGTGATTGTAGGTAATAATGGTGATCATAGGTAACAGTGATTGTAGGTAATAACAGTGATCATAGGTAACAGTGATTGTAGGTAATAATGGTGATCATAGGTAACGGTGATTGTAGGTAATAACAGTGATTGAAGTGGTGTGAGAGGCTACCTCCACACTTCCCAGTAGAAATTGCTGGGTTGTTATTTATCTGATACCATGACTGAATGGTCCAGATTGCCTAGTGTGAACACTGCTATTAGCCAATCAGACAGCTTTTTAAATGTTTTAATTAGTACGTCTTAATAAATCTATAATGTCATTACTAATTATATTCCTTTTGTGCCTCTCGGGGTCATTTGGACAAAGCCCTCCTTTAGATGTTGGGTCATTAGACATTTATTTGTAGTAGTGGGATGTGATCACCATTACCCACAAACAACACTCCTGTTAATACCTTGTACAATTCACATTTATTAATTTATTCTTAATTAATTTCATTCTGGTTTCAACTTTTAGACTGTATCATGGATCTGAAGTTGTTCCCATACGACAAGTACCTGCTACATCCGATTACGAGGAGAGAAAGCAGCCCAGAGTTCTGATGTTTCAGTGTGTAGAGTTAGTAAACAGCCCCAACAGTTCACAGATCTCGTATTTGAAGACATAGTATTGGCCTTGTCAGTATTTCTGGAATAGACATTGACGTGCTGACAGCATGTACTGCTCAACACTACTGTGGTGCTCCTAGCTGGCGTTCCTGTCACCACAGAACAACAGTATTCCGAGAACTCTAAACATACTGTTCAGCACAGGAATGAAACTGGCACACTGTTCGGAACCAGCACACTGTTCGGAAGCGAGTTGGTGCAGACAGAACAGTGACGTCACACATCTTGGAGCACTTGTGGCTGCCATCTTGCTTGCACGAGAAGTATTCAAAGCATTCCTTTCAGGTTCAAAACACGATTCAAGTAGTCAGGAGAGTACTAGAACAGTTTGGAGGTAACCAGAGATGCCCTAAAGAACAGTGTGCCTAATCCAACATGGAGAGGGTTAATGGAATGCCCCCCTAAAGGCTCATTCAGACCTAAAGCATGAGACAGCCACAACGGTTAACCGCACAGTTCTCCATGATGTGCTGGACCGCTAAACGGCTTCCTGAGAGGTTTCGGTGTTAACCACGTTGGGTCTGAACGAGCCTTTAGTCTCTCTGTAGTACAACATGGCCACGTTCAGAAAGCGTTACTTTGCATACGCTACTTTGTCCAGGAGTAATAGTTCACAGAATGAGTCCAAAGTAAATTGGTTTGTTCGTGCATAACATTCAGTTGCTACTTCACTTATGTTTTTGCTATTAACCCTTCAAGGCCCGATGACCGATTGATCAGTTGAAAATTTCACCCCCATGAAGCCCAGTGACCGATAGATCAGTTGAATTTTTCACCTCCGTTAGAGCCTAGTGACTGATATATCAGTTCACCACACGTGTTTCAAATACATGCCCTTTAATATTTGCATGATACGAATTTGTAGTAACTGTTAGAGTGCTGTTTATTGTGTTATACATGTGCAAGTGTTTAATATGGCGCAGCTACAAAAACGGTAGGAGGTAAGCCCTACAATGTCGCCAGGACACTAATAGGGAAAGGGTTAAACATTGCGAAGTACAAACCTGTAGCAATATTTATCACTACATGTTGCTACCATCTATGTATTCTGGCTGAATGGAGCCAGTAGTACTCAGTAATGCGGTCTGAACAGACCCATGGTTTAACACTGTTCCTGCTGTAGACTACACGTGATGCCCTATGGAGCAGACATTGTGGTTACTACAACAGGAAGAATGTTTAATGTAGTGTTTTCAGTAGTATTGTGTGACAGTCTTGTATATATATGTAATGTATGTAATGCATGGAATGAATTGTATCTATATCTTTCTAATTTTTTTTCAGTGTGAAATTCTACCATTACAAATATGGTACATTGTTTCCAGTTTGAGGATGCTTAAGATGGCATTACCTAAGGTTTTCTTACGAGATGACATTGATGGTTGTGTTTTCACAGAGTGATCGTGGAATGTGGAGTAGAGTGCGATCTATACGGTATCCGGGTATCTTGCTCAAATATATTGTTGTCTTTGCACATGGTAGCCAATTGACCTATTACGAAGCCATGTCCTCTGGAAATGTGTCCCTCAAGCACTTACACAGGTTCAGTAAACAAACAAACGATGGACGATCTTGAGTGTTCTTGTTGGCACTCGCATGGTTTTATATTTCTCCCAGAATGCAATGCCGTCAACCACATACTTGCCTTGCAAGATGTTGTTTGTAGGACATTTACCACGTGGCTAATCAAGTAATGCCCAACTTTAAGCGTTGGTGTATTCTGATTTGCCGGTGGGTACTATGGTTACCTGGGAGACTGGCAGGTCATGATAGGTCAATTCCCAGATTTCTAAACTTTTTTAGCACAATTTCATACTCGACTCTTTTTTTGTTGTTCACAAATCCACATTAAAAATTTTAGCTTGAGTATGAAATCGTATTCTAAATGTTTAATGATCTCAGGGTCTGGTCTATGAAAAATGGAGTTGTCTTCTTGTTGAAAAGTGTGACAAAGGCACGATCTAAATGAACATTGTTTCTCTGTTGTTATTTCTGAATTTACCCTGCACAGTAGATAGATTATTTAAGACCAGGCTCCATTTTCTCAAAACTTGAGTTTTAAGATTTTGCTTAGCTGAGATTTCTCCCATTGATTCAGTGCTGTAATTTGAGTAAAATCTCGGCTTGGTTTGAGTTTTTATTCAAGTTCAGCACTGAGTCAAAAGAAGAAAACTTGGCCAGTTGTCATTCTGACAGAAGCATACGTGATATGATGCTAACTGCCATTTATTAGGCTGAATGAATTCATATCATACAATGAAATGTTACTGGTAATAAATATGACTTGGTTCAACGAAAGTTGGTGTTAATTGTTAAAAGATTCACTTAGTGTTGATGGCAATGGTAATTGCAAACATAGCTGTGTCATTTTGTGTATGAATAAAAATAAAAAAACCAACAACTGCAAGTTCCTTCTCCAATTCATGGGTCGACATAATCAGCTCCAAGAATGCGACTGTTTGGGTCAATGGAGATACGGAACATGACGAGAGAGCACATAACAGAACATGACGAGAGAGCACATAACAACGGACATCTTTATTCACTGGTTAACATGACCATGTTGTGGCAATGGTTCACTTCTTCAGGCAGCATACAGTATCAGGCAGACTTATTCCCCTTGTTGATGGCCCTCATTCGAATTGGATCCACGGTTGTTGAAAGACTAATGAAGGAACAAATATTCAATGACATATAAGATGTTGATTTGATTGTATGGTAAATATTGAACTGGATCTTGCAGATATCTTAGGATTTTATTATTATTTAAATAAAATGCACTTACATTAATACTGTTTAGATTATTAATTAAGTGAACCACATTTACACTTTTTTTATTTTTAAAGATTTCCAAGATACTTGCCCACTGCATGATTTCTTTGCCTTCAAAGTCATTTCTTGAAATAATTTTCTTTTTCAAACCTGTTGGCAAAATGTTAATCTTAATTTCAATAATCTGCCGTTACTAACATTAAATGGGGGAGAGGAAAATCAGTGAACTGTAGGAAATGGTCCCTGGGATCCAACATGAACATCTGGGCTGTGTTCATTCTTCAATACATTGCTTCAACCATTTGACAAAGTTTTGCAAGTGAAATCCCCGCTTCTTCACGTTAATAATACTAACATTTAAAGTAAATCATAAGAAATATTTGAAAGTATCATTCTTCAATTCAAATTTATTACTTGTGCTAAATCTAGTATGGATCCCATGTTATTCTTCCCAGACAACGGTGACTTGATTCGATCTTGTATCTGAAAGCGCTTTATGAATGTCGACACTAACGGAGGTTTACGAGAGTTTGGTCATTGTAAGTATGTGTATGAAGGACCGTCTACCTTTGTGTTTACTGTCCTCCATATCCTGGAGAGCTCTCAGACAGTCGATGAACGTGGCCTTACAGGTGTAGTCCCCACACGGAACCGGGTATCGCATATCCTGGGAAATGGAAACGGAAATGCATACAGGTAATATGGATATTTTATGGACACTTCAATCAATACATGTGTGATGCATGTGTGATAATACAAAATCTTGTAAGTCAAAATTTTGTGTTTTCCATACAAGGCAGGAAAACGTAAGTTTGAATAGATGGCTATATCTGAGGGAATTGCGGGACTATTCGAGTGTGTTTTAGAAGTAAGTATCGAAATAGAAATGTTTGAAACTTACCAAACAGGGACCTTCGAATTGACTTTTGACGCACATTGACACCAGAGTAAAACTGTACTGAGTCCTGGACATAGAACAAAATAGATGTGGATAGAAGTGCCATAAAATCTCTAGTACAATAGTAATATTGACATGTTTGGCAATATTCTAAAGGAATGTTTAGAATGGTTACAAATGGGAATGAAATTTAATTGCACATCTGTTAATTACATACTACTAATAGTAAAATGTGTACTTCATAATGTGCCAGATCCACACATGTCTGTACTACTAGTAGTAAAATGTGTACTTCATAATGTGCCAGATCCACACTTGACTGTACTACTAATATCCAACAGTTTTACCTAATACTATTGAGCATATGTAATAGCAATATTTACATCAAAACCATTTTCACTCCTAAGAGTATATTTTTGTTAGTTTCAAAATAATATATTACATTATACAGTATATCAGCAAAGTCACATTCAAACATTCACTGAGTACTTAAGTCTAAAGAAAGTCTTACTTGGCTTCAGACTTGCAGTGTCCAAAATCTTTCACTGTCCTTTCAAAATTCATCAGCATCGCCATAATCTGCAATAAGTGACAAGAACAACGCTATTTTCCATGACATTAATCAATTACTTGCCTAATATTAATAGAGGAATACAACCTATGATACTGGAAGAGCACAGATTGGAATAAAGTCCCACACAAGTTCAATAATGCTAAAGCAAGAGGAAAATACAATTAATGATTTAGTGCTTTACATCACAGAGGGAATAGTTCACGGATACGTGATGAGGAAATTACAAGATAAATGATGAAAATTGCAATGCCAAACATTGATACCACGTAAATTCAAAATTGTTTAATGGTGAGAACCCCTCTTATTTGACTATCAATGCTGTAACCTCTCTCTCTATGATGAAGGCTGCCAGAGATGCCCCAAAGAGGCGTGCCTTTGTTTAACCCTCTCCATGCTGAAGGCCGCCAGAGCTGCCCTAGAGAACAGTGACTGTGACTAATCCAGCACTGTTAGGGTTAATCCAGCAGGGAGACATAATCTGAGATGATCTCTGAGAGCTCATAGGAACTGTTGTTGGTGCAGGCAAGGCTCACTACAGTGGCAGACATGACTGGGTAGCTGCGAGGACGACGGAGATCCATGTACGTACTTGGTATGCAGCAGGAGCAATCTTGTTTAAAGTGACATCTTTGCTGTCATAGTCGATGTATTCCAGTCGGCCTGCTCGGAACACTGCAACATGACAGAACTAGCACAATGTTTGTTCAGATTTAGTTAAATAGAAGATTGTTATAGAACATTACTACAACTACAATGTTTGTTCTGATTAGGGTAAATACTGATGCCATATTCACATCCATGTCCTCAGAATTCTATACATTGTCACCATATATATCCACAAGTATGCTGATACATAATATGCTTTATCCAACATATGGTTCAAGATAACTCAATGACATAAATATCATATCTTGCACAGAATGGACTTTGAAATCACTAGTGTCGTAAATTCAATATAACACACTAGCTCATGTATTAATCTCTATATATGGTAAGGTGAATGCCCAGATGTCTCACTGATACAGTAAAGTGAACAGGCAGATGTCTCACCGATATTCCATGGAGCCATATCCTCATACAGGGGCATGTGGAGGAAGTCTGAGTAGAATCTGTCCTTGAGTGGAGACACCAGTCCCATCCTCAGTAAGGCAATCAGAGATATGGCTGCAGAATATTGCAATGATAGATATGGCTGCAGAATATTACAATATATATGGCTGCAGAATATTACAATTGTAGATATGGCTGCAGAATATTGCAATAGATATGGCTGCAGAATATTGCAATAGATATGGCTGCAGAATATTGCCATAGAAATGGCTGCAAAATATTGCAATCGTAGATATGGCTGCAGAATATTGCAATCGATATGGCTGCAGAATATTGCCATGGAAATGGATGCAGAATATTGCAATCATAGATATGGCTACAGAACATTGCAATGATGGATATGGCTGCAGAAGTTCTGCACCTACTGTTGACGATGGGAAAATATATTTCACAATGATGTATTTGAACGTATTATGTGCATCGTATAGACTGTCTGGATGCAGGGTGCTACCATAGTGGACTGACCATTGACATAGTCGTACGGTATGATGAAGCCATCCATGTTGCGGACCAGGTAGACGGAGTAGACGCTGTCATTGATGCCGATGCAGTGCAGGCTGTACTTCCTACTGTGGCCGTCTAGGGAGTAGTCAAAGTGGTGGTCCACCTGGGAGGGAAGGAAGAAATGAAAAGAATGATGGAAGGAATGAAGGAGAGAATGATGGAAGGAATGAAGGAGATAATGATGGAAGGAATGAAGGAGATAATGATGGAAGGAGAGAATGATGGAAGAAAGGAAGTATGATCAATAGTTCTGTCGCTCACTTGTCAGCACAATTAACCATCTCCCTGCTGGATTAGGCAAAATCATTGCTCATTAGGGCATCTCTGGTTGCCTTCAGCAGGGAGAGGGTTAATAACATGTCCACTATCATTCAGTGTGTGACACTGGACATATGAATGCATGGATGTTGGTTACTTGGATGATGTACAACGAGCCCATCACACAAACTCTAAACAACTATCGAGGTGATCTACTTATTTGTGAATCGGAATCTAAGTAGAATGTGATATTGTTCATACTTTTAAAAAATCAAAATAATAAATTGATACAAATTAATTGACCATACTCAACTTATTATGAATTAAAAATTCCAAGGAATATTTGTATAAACTGTACCTGAGAAGATGCTGTTCATTAGTATAAAGAAGGTGAGAGGTGGCAGTTTTCTTACCTCCACCTTCAGTTTCTTGACATCCACTCTTATAAGTTTCCATGGCAACTCTAATCCGAATGCAATCGGTGATGACAAGGTTTTGGCTGCCACCTCTATGTCCACATCTGCCTTGGAACTCTGTCGTTAACAAAATGTACGTAAACAGGCTTTCGAATGGATTTGTATATGGTACACCTTGACTGAATTTTAGACAATGCAATTAAATATCACTTTCTTCAAACTATGTAATATTCACATTTAACCCTCTCCATGCTGGAGCCATACGGAGATGCCCTAAAGAGCAATGTTTGTGCCTAATCCAGCAGGGAGAGGGTTAAGACACTGAATTTTGCAATTACTTGTTTTCCTCTGAAGTATCATCAAGGAAACGTTGTAGAAAATTCACTACAAAACATTAAAACTGCATGTATTACAATTTGTATTATTTATCACATGTCACATTTACTAAATAGAAATGAAAACTTTTATCTAATAATTTCATTTTTAGAGCTCCGAGCACATGTTAAATATTATTAAAACATTCTACCATCACCTATTACAATTCTATATTATTTAGTTATTCTGTTCATGTGCTCCTACTCAGTATCAATGTATGTACATCTAGGTAACTCCACAAATAAATTTCATGCAATTTCTCAATATTCCATTACACTGTGCTTCTGTCTGGTGAAACTATGCTCGTTGTTATTGCATGTACTGTTAAATAAATAAATTACTTGAGTGTCTACAGTGTTGCGACAGCATCAATGGTTGGGAGAGTCCATTGTACGACCACTGTGGCCATTGGCATACCTCAGTCGGCTCAGTCTACCTGGTTGTCAGAGGCAACCAGGTGTAAACAGTTGACAACAAAGAGTTAAGCCACTGCTTCTCTCCCTTTCATTCCCATCCAAGAGGTCGTGACATGTGCTGTCAAGCACAAAGAAGGGTGGGTCTATTATGACTGATATGCAGGGAGGGTCTATTATGATTGTGATATGCAGTGACGGAACAAGTTCGAGGGCGAGTTCAAGTGCCAGACTCTCTATTACCTGTTCTGTGGGGTGTCAAACAGGCTATGTAATCCAGTCAATGAGATTTAGCTTTCATGAATGTCTGTGATCTTGTATGTACAGGAAAACATTTTAATATATATATATCTGATTTTATAATTAGAACAGGTTCAATTAATTAATTAATTATCTTAATATATAATTAATAATTGAAAAAATGGCCAAAAAAAATCCCTATATTATTCCATTTCGAAGTTTATTATTTTTCAATTATACTTTTTTCAATTAATTTATTTGTTAACATAATATCTGATTAATGATCGAAACAATAATATATTTTTTTAGTTTTTTAAAAACTAAAGTTTCAATTAGTTTCAATATTATATCTCTATACAACTGGTATTTCAAATTCACGACCGCCAAGTAAATGTCCAGTACTTTTATTTACACAGAGCTCAATACAATTTTATCAGTTTACATATGCCACTAATATTTACCTACACTACACACAAATACGCAAGTTGCCATATAATATACACCTGCCAGGTATATCTACGACATTTTCCTGTCACTACACAGGTAAGACAACACAGTCAGTGCTATGGTGGTAGACAGGTTCTACAAGTCGAGAACCTGCTGCTACCTGCCAGCACTACGGAACTTGGACAAACTTGTCTGGCAACTTTGTCCGGACAAGTCCCAAGAGCCTGGGAATAAATGGTGACAGTGGAATCAATAACAGATCGACCAATATCGATACCCAGAGGCATGTTACAGCTGGAGCCGGTCAGAGTCCAGTGCCAGTGATCGGAAACCCACAACGAGGCAGCCTCGGTTTGGCTTCTCTCAGTGTTGCAACACGCCTAGCTGGTCTGATCACCGATATGTACGTGTCATGAGAGATCAATCACTGATCGGTATTGCCAATAACCAATAGCAGACATGTCTGGGACATGTTCTACAGTGGACTCTCCTGAAATAGGCTCAGTCTATTGTGTGTGAAGGGGGTGGAGGGATGTTAACAAATTCAGACATGTAGTGTTGATTGTAGAACAATTCCAGTACATGTAGTAGATTCCAGTTTTGACATGTTGGATTTAAACAATGGCTTAATGAGTTGTAGTTAATAATTGAGTAGATTGACAGGGTTAATGTATTCCTATGGCTGTGTGTTCCTACTGATGGCATGTCGGAGTAGAGATAGTAAAAATGATAAAATAAAATTGTTTTACATTAAAAAATGAAAAGAATAATAGTAATAAAATTAAGGCCATAGTTATTTTATTCCCTGGTTTACAAATTTTTATGGAAATAATCAGGCTGGCAGATCCGTAATCCACAGACTCAAAAAACTATTTCCTAACGATGATGAAAATGTAAATATATAGTCACCTCAAGTAAGAATCGTTTCTCTGCATCTTTAAACTTATCAATAGGATGATTTTCTGCTTTGAAGTAATGCTGAAATAGAATCATAGATGTTAGTTACCTATGATCCTAATAATATTTGTGATGTTTGTATTAAAACATAAAATCAAAATTGCGTTTCATTGCGGAAGTCAAATTATTTTCAAATAATAATATCACTCTCATTATAAATTAATGTGGATAATTGTGTTACCTTAATTGAATAAAGTGTTAAATAATGACATACATTCCATGAAAATCTGTACTTTCTTAAAGTAAATAGTAAACTCACTGAGCGATCAATGCCAGAGTGAATCTGAAGAAAATCTTGGTGAAAATCTGACAGGAAAAATGTTGTTGCAGCCAAGGACAATATCTAGAAACAAAACCAAGAAAATCCCCAACAAAACACAGAAAAAAACAAACACACTTATATATAGGAAATGTGACAGACTCAGACAGAGGAATACAC
>JAUTBT010081239.1:0-17460 GCA_032361225.1 Lepetodrilus schrolli | reverse complement strand
TACAATATGAATACATAATGATGGGTGTGTCAGCTGCTGGTTACCTTATAGGAAATGTGACACACTCAGACAGAGGAATACACTACAATATGAATACATAATGATGGGTGTGTCAGCTGCTGGTTACCTTATAGGAAATGTGACACACTCAGACAGAGGACTACACTACACTATGAATACAGCTGCTGGCTACCTTGTTTGAAGGCACCTGTATGAAAGTCGTCAGCCCTGCAGCCAGCATCTGTCCAATCAGCAGATCAAATTCAACTTTCTCCGTGGACTTCTTCATTTGTCCAAGAACTTCCTCATAATCTGAATAAATACAAAATATCTGTCAAAGCCTCAAGAAACAGATCCATGCGAGCTGCACTGCTGTATTTCAATTGTATTTGTTTTACTGTATTAATACTGAGTTCATGTCCACCTGCTAATGGTGGGAAGAAAACCTAAAACAACTGCAAGCTACTGCAAGACCTAAATAAGACCAAACGTAACTACTCATTTCACTGTGTGATTTTTGGAAATGTTGATTACATGTGAATTCTGTTGGCGAAATGAATGAGCATCTTTCAAGATTTCTTGTATTTCTTATCACTTGATTCACACCTAAATACTGGTATCTTACACACCTAAATACTGGTATCTGAGAAAGTCAGGACACTTGAGAAGCTTTGTTGTTAGTTGTGTGTTGATTTCCACGACGGTCACGGCGATATTGGTGATGTTCTCATCATGTATCGTCTGAAGATAGTCTGCAACTTTACCCGAGTTATCCAGGAGGCTGACAAAAGTACAGTTAGGATAAGTCTGTGCCAACCTCAGAGCTACGTTGTCTGCAAACAATTCCACGAGTCAGAGATTTAGAGAATAACCCATGAGATAACAGTGATTACGGAAATATGTCCTGAAATATGTACGGAAATTAATGTTTACAGTTCCGAGCTTCAGCAAGAAATTTGAACCTAAGTTTCACAAGGGACGTATTTTCCGTTGTCAAGTGGGTTACGGTATAATTATTCCTATAATCATTTTATTGGAAAAAAACATGGAAAACTGACGTAAAATGTCTTGATATAGAGAGACGACCCCAGTCTGCTGTTGATCATTCGTCCGCTTATGACGTCAAAGTCTTGATGTTATAGTCATTGTCTGCCTACGACGTCACAATCATCAAATATCACTTTTGACAAAATCAACACTGTTGATTATCATAAAGTTATTCCACAGTAGAAATCCACCAAGTATGTTGAATAATATCAGTTGGAACATGTGATATTGTGGGAAATGGTTTGTGTAACTAATACCCAGATTATAGCCATTTTATAATTAAACATCAGTACTGAGGAAGTCTATATATTTGATGCTATCTGATTGGTAAATCAAGTACTCAATTGGTTGAGATCCAGCTTTAGAAAGCCAATAATGTGCTAAAACATCTTACCTTGGCTTTTATAATCCATAAATGAAAAGGAACCAGTCTCCATTTCCTTGTAAAGCAGGTCCATAATGCCCTACAACAAATCCAGACCATATTGGGTTCAGAGGCCATGTTTCTGAAGCTATCATATATGTAACACCATCAATGAGCCTCTGTGGTGGAAAGATCGCCGCTTTCAGGATCATCACATTTTTCTCCACGAAGGCTTAACGATGTCATTATGTATATGATAGCTTCGGGAACATTGCCCCAGTAGTGGAGACTCTCAGCTACAACATACTTAACCCTCTCCCTGCTGGATTAGGCACAGGCACTGCTCATTGGGGCATCTCTGGTTTCCCTCAGCATGGAGAGGGTTAAAGGTAACAGCGCACAGACATAATAATGATAGCAGTCCATGTCCTTGTAGTGGTGTACAAAAATAGTTTTAAAATAGAAACCTTTATGATTTGTAGCCAATTTAATCTATTAATCCCTACCAATCACGAGATTTGACAAATTAATTGGCCATGAGTGATATAGAGTCAGTTTATGATATGAGGTATTGTAACATTGTTTATGATATAACGTATTGTAACATAGTTTATGATAACATAGACCCGGCACTGTGGGTACCTGAGACTTGTCTGTTTGTCCTGCACCACTGCGGCTGTCAGGCAAGTCGTGTATGTGGGTCACTGTGAGAGGTCGATACTGCAGCTGCTCCGCCGACCACGCGATGTGACTCGGACACATGTCTGCGTGGACGGAGAGCTTCAGGTATTTTTGGAACAGCAGAGATCTGAATGGAATCATCATTGACTCAGTCTACACTATCATACAGTTGACTGCAACTGGAGTTATCCAGTAAATATTGGCAGAGAAGGAAATGGTTAATGAAGTTAAATGTGAAAATTACAGAACCGTCATTATGACATAAGTATCAACACTCATATAGGTAATGTACTTGGATTGGAGAAATGCCTAAAAATTCAATTAATCGTAGATATCATTAAAGATAATCCTGTATAATTAGGAATATATATGTAAATTTCAGAACCTGTCTATTATGAATCCACTATTAATCTGAACTAGTCCTAATGATAATTGACAGAACACTGAAGGCACCGGACCTTTCTAGAGGCATTGGACCCAGTCTGAGGATCCAGGTCAAGCTGACCCCTGATGTAGCCATGGCGACAGTGTGGTACGTGTGGGTGGAGTCCATGTGGATGGACACACCACCACCGGGGAGCAGGGAGAGAGTGCCAGAGTCACTGCCACACCCAGCGCTGACCTTTCTGTGCATAGACTTCAGCTTGACCCTCAGTAGGAGATTGTGGATGCGACCTTTAACTTTCACCTTGAGTGCTTCCAGCTTCTCAGCCTTAGCATCAACCAGGTTTAGAGCATCAGCTATCAGCCCCTAAAATAACCTCAGAGCATGAGCTATGAGTCCCTAAAACAGGCTCAAAGCTTCAGCTATCAGCCCCTAAAACAAGTCTCAGAGTATCAGTTAACAGCTCCCAAAGCTCTCTCAAAGACTACGTTTTACAAATACATGATATACTAGATTTAAGCCATGTATCGGCAATTAATAATAGAATTATGAAAAGAAAATATTTGAATACCTCAGAATCGGATGTATTTGTCCGAGAATTAGAGAAGATATTCTTGGCCAATCGTAGCTGTTCAAAATGTGGCATCTCTATAAAGGTCGTTTCTGCCAGGGTCAGAATCTGACCCAGGTAATATGGGTACGTATCTCCCAGAGAAAGCACGTGGCGGAAGACATCTAGTCCTAGAACCTGCAATACGTTACACAGAAACTGTAAGTGTTGAACCACTTGGACAAGTTCATAACAACTGGCTAGTTGATTATTGTTGTAAGTTTGTTCACAGGGCATCACATGATGTACCTCAGTCTGATCATACCTGGAATTTGAAGAGTTGTGGCATCGACCAGAGATCTCCGACTAGGTTTGGGGAAAGATCCTTGGCAAATAGGAGACTGTTCTGGGTTGGCAATGTACTGGTAAATTTCCTGAACACATGACATAAAAAGAAACACGTTTTGGGAGGAGTTTTAAAGATGTCATCCAATGAACAAAAGGAATAATGTAACATAACACGAAAATCTGGCCGAGAGCAGTAAGAGTATTAGCATTACATTGAATTCCCCCAAAGATAACAAGCCATAAAATAGTAAGAAAATAGGATCTATCATTTATACATAAATATTCACATGTGACACTGGGTAAGTTACTGAGACCCTAGCACTGTGACACTATGTCTAAGTTATCACTGCTGACTCTAGGAGGTGTTCCTGTGACACTATATCTAAGTTATCACTGGTGACCCTAGGAGGTGTTCCTGTGACACTATGTCTAAGTTATCACCTGACTCTAGGAGGTGTTCCTGTGACACTTATCACTGCTGACTCTCCAGTTGTTACTGTGACACTATGTCTAAGCCATTGAGAACCTATCACTATGTTCCTGTGACACTATGTCTAAGTTATCACCTGTGACTCTCCAGGAGGTGTTCCTGTGACACAGGATACACAGTGACAACACTGACACCTGGGTACAGCATGGCCACTTTCCTTCCAACGAAGCCCTGGCGCTTCTGTCCGTACACCATGAGGCTAAAACTGATGCCCATGTCGGCAATTTCAGAAATGTAGGGCTTCATTAGTCTCCATTGGCCATTGAATAGCATCTCCTCTGTTACCATGGAATCAAACACATCCACCTTGGGTATACCCTGAATAGCATTAGGAAAGAATGGACAATAACACAACTACAAATTACAAACTAAAACAGACCATTCACTTTACTTATATACACTGAATCTTGTTAATCTAAATACATTGAAAACTGAAGATAGAAGTTACATTTGGACTAGTTTTGGGGTCCAAGTTTGAAGATACTGTCAAATGATATCTTTAGAAATGTGAGAACAATGTTGCACTGGATCAGTGAGTGAATTAGTACTTCACATTGCAGCAGGAATATTTCACCATACACGACGATGTGCTGGATCAGCCACCGGTTTTCAGCGAGAGTTGGAGTTTTAAAAATAAATACTTCTACAATTGTTGTTACCTCAACTTTCTCCGTTGTTGCTGGCGGACATTCAATGTACAGTGGGGCACTTCCTAGAAGTGAACAAACTGAGGTTTGGATTTCATAAATTGAAATAATATTGTTTGTGTTAAAATTAAAGAAATACATTTATAGTTTTTTCTTTACCATTTACTAAAAGTAAAGTTTATAGACTGTAATTGAAAGTCAATAAATACCTGGATAATTTGAATCCTGTGAATAGCTGAAAAGTTTTCTCTGCAAAATGAAATATCTCTTTTAACCCTCTCCATGCAGGAGCCAACCAGAGATGCCCTAAAGAGCAGTGCTTGTGCCTATTCCAGCAGGGAGATGGTTAAGTATAGATCTATTACAACAATAATTGAATACATCAAGAGCACCTATACTTACACTACAACTTCTCAATTAAAAGAACTTCCAGATTATTTTGAGAAATATTTTTAAATATACACTTAAATATAAATGATAAAGTATATCGTTAATATATGAAATACCTGATTGGCTGTAATATTGAGATCGTTCTCCCTCGTGGAGTTCTTCCTCTTCTTCCTCTCCGACATCAAGACATTCCACAACCTTCCTGAGCTGTCTGTGGAGGTTCTACTTCTCAAGTCTGACCCTGTAGTTCGAGCTGCTTGGGCTAGTGACATTTTAGTACCAGTACCTGCTTGGGCATTTTTCACTGCCTCCTTGTCCATAAAAGCAGATGTTTTCTTCCCACTAATATTTCTACCATACGTAGGCTTTGATGCATACTTACCGACAGTCTGACCGATAGAATCTTTTAGATCTTTTGGCTTTGTATTAGTCGACTCGGAAGCAAGTATATACTTTGGTGTCATATTTTTTCCCCCTATATTTTTCAATGCAGGTTTTGTACCCCCGTTTTCAGATGTTTTATGCTTTTTATTCTGGATTGCAAATAAAAAGTTGTTGTTTCTCTGTAGGAAGTCTAAGCCTCTGTGTATCTCCTCCTCCTCCTCAGTGAGTCCCGTCACCTGCCGTCCTACATCAAGGTCAAGGTCATCCTTCTCACGCCCCATCTGAAGACTGTCGTAGTGGGACGGACGTCCATGAATTTCATCCTTGCTTTCCCGGTCCCACCCTGCATCTATCTGCGATCGATTCCTAACAAAGGACGAGGCGTGTTTTATTCCGAGGGTCTTCTTAGGCTGGTGGTCTTTCTCGTGGACAGTCAAAGTCTTGGTTTCTGAACGTTGAGGTACCTTCACTTGTTTGTATTTCTCCAGATTCAGGCAACCTTTCTGTTAAGACATTGATGAAGCATTCATAGCTGATGACATTTTGTTGTTATTTTACTGTATATACAATTATATATCTCATATATTGTCAATTTGCATTTAAAGGCATACAATCATGTTTTGTTAACATATTTCATGGTCAAATGTATTTAAAGCAATGTATGTACATTTGATTTGTCCACTGGTTTTAAATATTTTAATATTTTATACAAAATATTTTTTTTTATCTCACAATAAAAACTACAAAAACATGAAAAAATATGACACTATTGAAACCAGTGGGACGTGCGGAAAATGTAGCTTGTTCAAGATATTTGTGCAGACAAATCAAATGTACATACTTTTAAGTAAAATATGTTTGATCATGAAACATGTCAACAAACTATGATTGTAATTTGTATCCCTTTACGTAATAAATTCGCCATTTACAAACGATTATTTGTAAACGAAAAGAGGATTTAATTTAACAATCGTAGATTTAGATATCGTCCTCTTAGTCACCTGAATAGATGCCGATACATTCCTACTGATAATATCTTCCCCCTTGACGAATATGTTGTCAGTGTTCATGCCATGGTGTGGTGATCTCAGAAGTCTGGTGAAGAGCTCACCCTTCATCGCAGCTGCCAGTCCTGCATGTATAGGAAGAGTTGTCCCCCTTATTGTGACATGCTTTCATAATTCTGATAGGCAAGATTCACACACAATTGAGATAAATCACGAGCAAGGTCAATTCAACTTAAATGTACGGTTAAACCGAGCGACATATTGTTTAGTCATGTGATCAATCCCCTAATATGGCATTTCACGTTACGCAAGTTTTGAAGATATCTGATGTTTATGCAGATGTCAAATACATTTATTTGAAAGAAAAATACAATTGTTGTTCTGATTATCCTCTATTGGTAATTGTTAAGGTGTTATTTATTGTATTTTTATGCATTTTTATAATTTGCGACTTAGAGCTGCTTTCAAGATCCTTTCACTTATATCACAGCTTGTCAGGCTAGCACAGGAGGAAACCTGCAACATCCGTAGCGCTGAAAGTTGCAGAAACCTGCGACCACCAGCTGGTACTGAGAGACCAATGATGATAACTGCATTGCCTCAGTACAAACAGTGCATCCTATCATGATCGCATCAGGAAGGTAACATTCTTTATTTAAAATATACCATAATCCAAATCAACTATGAACGTGGAAGCTCTAAAGCGTGGTGGGGGAGCAATAACTGGTCGCTATCCAGTATTGGTTAGTTAAAATAACAGTATTGGTTAGTTAAGATAACAGTATTGGTTAGTGAAGATAACAGTATTGGTTAGTTAAAATAACAGTATTAGTTAGTTAAGATAACAGTATTGATTAGTTAAGATAACAGTATTGGTTAGTTAAGATAACAGTATTTGGTTAGTTAAGATAACAGTATTAGTTAGTTAAGATAACAGTATTAGTTAGTTAAGATAACAGTATTGATTAGTTAAAATAACAGTATTGGTTAGTTAAGATAACATTGGTTATAGTTAAGATAACATTATTGGTTATAGTTAAGATAACAGTATTGGTTAGTTAAGATAACAGTATTGGTTAGTTAAAATAACAGTATTGGTTAGTGAAGATAACAGTATTGGTTAGTTAAGATAACAGTATTAGTTAGTTAAGATAACAGTATTGGTTAGTTAAGATAACAGTATTGGTTAGTTAAGATAACAGTATTAGTTAGTTAAGATAACAGTGTTGATTAGTAAAGATAACAGTATTGGTTAGTTAAGATAACAGTACTGGTAATGAGGAGAGTGGCCTATGAAGAATTCTGTATTGACAGTACATTCAACTAATATTGCTTGGTCTAAGACACACTGGAGGAGAATCAGTGCAGTGTGTGGAGGTGGGCATCGAGGTTTCCTGTACTAAAGCAGGGACTATTTGATAGATTTGAGAGAGTGCAGACTGATGTGTGATCTCGATCAGATTGAATAATTCAGATGACAAATGTCACTAAATAATGAAAAATGGGTGATACTGTAATACATTGATCATTTTAAACTTTATTAAATTAATTAATTATTAAATGGAAAACATGAATATAGTACACAATATAATGTGATTTTATAGTAGTGGAAAAGTCACATATTCAGATATACTGTCATTAATATTTCATCAAAGTATTATACACCATACCATATATGTGCAATGCATTGCCTAACTTTGGAATATATTCAATAATCCTCAATATATCTGCATTCTTGGTTTTAAAAAACAATTCATTCATAAATGGCAATATTTAATGTTAATAGTTCTACACAAATACAATGTAGTTCTTTGGGATTTGGTGGAAGTTGGATTTGAGTGGCTTGAAAATGTGTGGGAAATTGGACTGTGATCTTACCCATGTTAATAACTGTCTTCACAGGTATCTCATTCCAATGTACTTGACCACTCATATTCTGACCATTGCTGGATACAATGGTCAGCGTATGACTAGTTTGATTGTACAAGGAGAAATAACACTAGAATATGACAAATAACAGTACTGAACATTGGACATGATTCCATGTAATTTATAAAGCTACAAACTGGCAATGAAATGCATAGAGTAGCTCACAGATGAGTTGTTGTTTTATACATTTAATGGAAGGATATCACAATCTATAACAAAAAGACTTTAACATCTGACAAGGGAATCGGAAAATTGAGAGAATTAGGTAGTTTCAAATAATACTGTAATTACTCTAATAATTCAAACACTTTAATAGTTTGAACACCTAAATATTTTCTTCTGACCCTAAAAATATGATCATGACAAATTGTTTTCAAATTATAATTTTCTAATTATTTAAACACTATTTCTTTACAACAACAACAAAAATTGAAAAAAAAGTCCTTCATTTGCTAACCATTTCATTTAGAACCATATTTTGTATTTAATTTGGTTGTCCTTAATTATATGAACACCAATCATTTTCAATTTTTGTGTTTTTCTAATAATTTGAACAGCTTTAATTAATTTCTCCTGTTCAAATTATTAGGGTAATTACGGTAAGCTATATGTTGTTCATAGATAATCACAGCCTACCTGTTTATTGTGGAACAACGTGTGACAGAGATCCTCGGCTAGAGGCCTCCTCCATTCTGTGACAGTTACAGACACGACACACATATCATCCGACCATGAATCTTGTCCCTGCATCATCTCAATGCTGCATTTCATGGCTGCCGCGCTGCACACCACTCGTAACAGTGCACTAGGCGTTCCCCATTCACCGCGGAAGTAGGCCTCCTGTGATGGCACCACAGACATAGGTAGGAGAGTTTGTCGGGATGAGTAATTTAAGATTGTGGATTATACATAAAAACTAATATGAACTATGTAAAAACTATTACTATTATCAATCATTTTCAATAATAACTTTTGTAATGAACAAATATGGAGTAGTAATAACAATAATAATGATGACAGCTACAATGATGAAAATGATGATCCTAATTTAAAATGTGATGATACATATTCAATAAGTATCATCACATTTTCAATTCATAGTGTTAATTCTGCAGCCTATATAATTATCTCCCTTGTTGTGATGTGCATCTCAACAGTCATGTACAATAAATAAATTGTCATACGCAGATATTTTATCAATGCAACAATTAATTCTTCATGAATTATCATTATACATATTCTACATTACTTAAAAATAAGTTAAACTTAAATAGAATAAATTCAAAATGTCTGTCTCATCCAGAAGTTATCCCAGGAGTTATCTCCACCTAATTCTAAATGTGGTTGATTTTCATACTTCTCAAAGGATTAATGGTTTCACATTTAGTGTTGCTTGGTGTATATGTAGTTAAATGAATGGAAGATTTAAACAAATATTTCCCTTATATATATATATATATATATATATATAAATAAATGACTTACTTGTGATCTGGAGAGCTTAGAATTTGCAACAAATATTTTCTTGGAAGTTGAGAAAATTGAAGCAAGTAGTTCAACAAATTCATGGTGAAGAAGATTGTGATTCATGGAAGTAAAATTTGTCATGAAAATATTACTGAAGAAAACCTGGAAATTAAGAGGAAAGATACGATTTGTTAATTATCTTTAGATATTGAATTCTAAAACCACACAAAAAACATCAAAAATACAATTATTAACAGATTTTTAAGATCTATTTAATAAAATTGATTTAGAAATGCACAGTGCATAACTTGGCATTTGTATCAATACTTTTAAACTTGTCAATTGATTTACAGGAGGGATAACTCTTTGTAAATATCCATTATTTGAACTATGACCTCATTTGTACAAGTGACCACATCCAAGTCAGCAGATGGCTTCCGAACTTCTTAATCAAAGTAGAAATTATTTAAAACGTTTGGTTCAGTTTGGTACCTTCCATTGTAAAATACTGCAATACAATGTAGACTATTTACCCTGTAATCAGTGGAGAATGTTTGTAAGTTTGTCTGGAACTCTTCATAGGTAGATCTTGCCTCGTACAGATTAGCGAGGTGTGCTCCACAACATGTGTAATCTGGAAGAATACATAACAAAATTTAAACAATAATAGGATTCATAGTTTGAGAAAGGCATATTAATTAGAGTCATTTAGCCCTAACCCTGCTGGATTAGGCACAGGTACTGCTCTTCAGGGTATCTGCGGTTGCCTCCAGTATGGAGAGGGTTAATGACATTGATGCAAGAAATCCAATGGACAATTTCCTATTCCTGAATTTTCCACAATTTCTGTATATTTATTTATATATTTTATTTTTTGAATTTAGAGATGCTTTCAAGATTCTTTCACTTATATCATGGCTTGTCAGTTTAGAGCAGGAGGAAACCTGCAACAACCGTAGCACTGAATGTTGCAGTAAACCTGTGAGAACTAGCTGGTACTGACAGACCAATGATATCTGCATTGCCATGATACAGACAGCGCATCCTATCAATATCGTGTCAGAAAGGTAACTTTCGCGAACATTGATGCCTGGCTCTCAGGATGGGATTTGAACCCAACATTCTACCATTGCACTACCACTTGCCCCAATTCATGTATATGTGATTTTCCCTAAAGAAAAATAATACACACACCTCTGTCCTTGCTATGAACATTGTGGAGTGTCACTCCTATAGTAGTTGTGTTACGACTGCTCCTGGCTGCCTGGGTAGCAACCTCGCAGTCGCCAATCTCCAGAAAACTACCAGACTGAATCTCACTCTTAATCAACATCCAGTGGAATCGAGAGTGAGCAGAGAAGTCAGTGTATTGGTCGGCTAAAATAAAATACAAAAATAACATTCATATATTGATAAAATTCTGAGTTTCTAAAGTCTATAGGAATAGTGACTACTGGGAATATAAGAAAATTACTTCAATCTTTCAAACAAACAGCTAGAAACCCAATATGTCCTCATTTATTAACAGCAGATTATACAATCTCGGCTGTTATTTAAATGATGATGACTGTTAAACAATTGTACAAATATAAACATACTAATTTGATATAGATGCTTTAGCCAGATTGAGACTAAAATTCAATTGTATATTTGTTTTAGTAATAGTTTTAATATATGCATATGGTGGCCAGGACAAACACTATAAAAACACTAGCAAAACAAATTCACATAAAATACTGCTTTCTTTTCAAGTGTAAAACTGGACTGTACATTCAAGAAGCAGAACAATCAACAGTGATTCACTTTTCTTGACATTTCTCCATAATCCTCTTTTGTACATCATCCATATTCTATCTGTGAGAGCTGTTTCTCTATTAGACGAATCTTGCACATTCTCATGTTCCTGGAATGGAAAGATGTAAATTCTAATCAGTATACACAATGCATTTTTCAACATCATTTGGTGATAAGTGTATAAACACTTTTTTCTTCTTCTTAACGATACAAAGATTCTGAATTTTATATTTTGGCTAGGTAATACCAAAATAAATAAATAATATATTTTGTTTTGTTTTAATTCCATTTATAAAGTATTTACACAGATAAGAGCCATGTTAAGTCACATGACTGTTTTTATACACAGGCGGAACTAGTATACACCAACCTTAGACAATGTTAGAATTAGTCAACTAACACCTGCTCATGCGTGAAATTACGTGGCAAACAACATGAAATGACCGATTACTTCTTTTTATATGTTTTTCATGTTTCTATGGGCCACATTTGAATTAAAGTGGCTAATTTGGACTAAACTTACCAATGCTTCATTGCTTCTGTTAATAATATTCGTAATTATGTCTGTGTATCTCTTAATAACAGATACTTTATGTGAAATACCTATGCTGTTTTTAGAAATAATAAATCTCTTAAACCCATTTACTAGACTATGTTCATAGTTCTCTCGGAATACGATAACGTCGTCTGCTAAATGTGGGCGTCTCTCCGTATTTTCTTCTAAAGCTACATTAGTCTCCTCATTTGACAATATAAATCGATTATTTCGTTTGCTTGCATGATAGTCATCCGGCTTGTCTTCGTCTAAAAGTGTGTCAGTAACGTACACGCTACAGAATAACATAAATAACCACAGAAACAACATTTTATCAAGTATCTTGAACAAAAGCATGACTTCCGTAAATAATTTCGCAATGAATTCTGGGACGCACCTGCTGAAGTTATTTTCTTTCATAGCAAATACAGATGAATACATCTTCTAATGAAGGTTTAGCAGCATACATAAGAAATAAGAATTAAAACTGTTACAATGACATGCATCGGTGTTGATATAAATTTCCCATCTGTAATCACGTGAATTCCCGAGCCTACGATATGATGACGCTAGTGCAGACGTAGAATAAACATGGCCGACAGCGTGACACAGGCACCGGTCTTGAACGACACAAATAATGACACAATTGCTAATGCAACAGCCAAAATCCCTGCCACTCCGGAGGGTATGGCCATTGCATATTGCAGTTTGTTCGTGATGGCAATAATCCCGATTTTCATCGGTTCTTTCCGTTCTGTGAAACACCATAAGGAGCAAAAGGTGCACCATGTTTTTCTCATGTTTCTTCAATATGTTTCTTCAATATGTTTAATTGGAAATGGGTGTATCCAGATATATTGCCTCAATCAATTTGCAGACTTTCTTCTCCAAGTGCAGATCCGTGATATACAATACGTGTTACTCGGTGTTCAATTGGCCATATGGACAGCTAAATTTTAAAATCTACATTTTTATCCACCAGATCCTCTGTAATCTGGCAGTGGCTACGTTTATAATTGTACAACATGCTCCCAAAAGATGTAATGTGCAGTTTTTCCAAGAACATGCTGCTACTGAATGAGTGCGAGTTTTGATAGTTATGTCCAGCATGGTTTTGTTTCAGGAATCTGGTGAAAAGCCTGATACGATGTCAACTAAAGATGCTGCAATGTTTCCAATCATTGCTAGTTGTACACTTCTTGGAATCTATATTGTCTTCCAGGTAAGGTTTATGGCCAGGTAGTCTTAATTGCTACGCTAAATTAGCAGTAAGTTAAAGAATCTTGAAAGTGGCTGTAAACTCCAAATCTACAAATGTATGTTGTTACGTCCTTAGTCATTCCGCCCCAAACCCATGACCGTTTTGCGAAACATACCTCAATAACACGTAAGTGATACAAATGAAAGAATATAAAATAAAATAAATGGGGGCAAAGCATACCTCCATAAAAACTTGATACAAATGGAAGAAACAGTATGTGATATACCAAATAAGTGTAACAAAGGGAAGAATGGAAGATAAAATAAGTGGGGGCAAAATGTACCTCCCAAAAGTTATATCGGGGCACAACATACAGGGGGCAAAACATCTGGCATCTAAATCAACCAAACCAACCAACAAATGTTACATAAAGTACTAGTTAGCCAAATGTATTCAGTCTGGTTTGTGATGGAGACTGATATCGTATAAAGTTTAACATTGCATGCTCTTTCTTGACCAACATTTGCAGGGTTTGAACATACTATATGTGTATCCAGGTTTTCCTAATATAAATATATTTAATAATTATTCACTGATAACCTTTTTAGCAACATATCACTGTAAATGAGTATCCATGGACTTGTTCGATAAAGAAATGTATTTTCTAGAAGTTACCTGTAAACTTCAAGACTAATTTCTGTATTAAAACTAAAATTTATATATGCATGTTTCACTTCCAGCTGTTTTCAAAAGAGTACATCAATCTCCTGCTGGCCGGGTATTTCTTCTTTCTGGGAGTTCTTGCTTTGGCTCACATTGCAGGGTAAGTACAACCATCAAAATGCGAAAAGTAAATTTATTTAAAAAATGTATTTAGCAATAAATATTTTAATAAAATAATTAATAAAATAATCATTTCTCACAGAGTAAGTTTATCAAACTATTCTCAGAAAAGAACACAGCGTGGTTATAGGTGTGTCATTATTGAATTGTGATTGTAATTTGTACAATTGTTTTTCAGCCCATTCATCTCCAAGCTAGTGCCAGATTCATTTCCAAACCTAGATTATCACCTTATATTCACGCAGGGCAAAGAGGAAAAGAAAGAAGGTATTTATGAGCTGGCTTTCTGCTTCATTGTCGTTATAGCTGAGTGTATTTTGTATCAACCAGATGTTGTATGAAAATTGTTGTCATTAATTGGAATTAAACAGTTCTGTTTATGATAATCGATATAACAATTCTCTATTTGTTTTTCAGAAATCATGAATTATGAGTTTGACCGTAAAGATTTGTTATGTCTGTCTCTTTGCGGTATTGTGGGTGTGTGGTACCTTGCTAAGAAGGTAAGTTGCAGAATTATCTCACAAACCTTATAGAAATAATATTTTCGTCGCATACGAGTTAAATATTCCCACAGCGACCTAAAATAATAAATCAATCAATAAAAGATTGTTTATGATTGTTCAGACAATGAAAATAAACACCAAACTGGTTTTTGCGCCATATTGTCCATTTGTGGAGTGGGGGGGGGGTGGAGATGAAAACAATGATGGGAATCTTCATGGCAGGAAATATTGGTAATTGTTTGGTGGGAAAACAAAATGATTTAGGAAGTAATGAAAAAAACTGCTATTCCACATTAAATTAGCTTTAGGGAAAACGGCCTGCAATATCAATGGGCATATATTTTGCACAACGTTTCTATGAAATAAATTAGCTGATGCACTTCCACATTTTAACTGATCAACATTGAGGGCGGGTTGTAGCGCAGTGGTAGAACGTTGGACATCAGAGCCAAAGGTTCCAGGTTCAAATCCCACCCCGGGAGCCCGGCATCAATGTTTGCGAAAGTTATCTTTCTGACGCGATGTCTGTAGAGTGGCAATGCAGTTATCATATTTGGTCTTGTCAGTACCAGCCGATGCTCTCCGGTTTACAACTGATAAACATTGAATGATTTCAGCACTGGCTGGCCAACAACTTGTTTGGACTGGCATTTGCTGTTAATGGTGTGGAGCTCCTGTCTCTCAACAGAATCAGCACTGGTTGCATTCTTCTGGGGGGCCTCTTTGTGTATGATGTATTCTGGGTAAGTCAGAGGTACACACTTGTAAACATAGTCATACTGTTATGCAGATTTCCTATTGCCAAAGGTCAAGAACTATGCAGATTTCCTATTGCCAAAGGTCAAGAACTATGAGCATAATAGCACTATGTGTAGTGTGTAGTGTACATACGTCATGTGTCAACATTTGCCGATTCCAACCTGTTCTTTGTTTCAAGGACTTGATACTTTGACTTTAATTATACAAATATCAAATGAACTGGTGCTTTAATAAAAAAAATATAGAAGTACATAGGAGAGATTAATTATCTACAATCAAATGGTTAGTAAATATTTATTTTTACAATAGATACTTTATTTGTAATTCTGAAGAAAAATGCATTACTAATTGAAAACATTTAATTTTCAGGTGTTTGGTACTAATGTTATGGTGACCGTTGCCAAGTCATTTGAAGCACCAATCAAACGTGAGAAACAGGTCACCCTAGTGATAGTAACTTTATCGAGATAATTTTAAATAGCAGCTTTAAAAAAAAAAATCAAAAATACTTTGCCACTAAATTCTAAATGTATTAATGGTAACAAAATGTAAAGTAATTAATTTGAATTTGTTGTTGACTGTTTATTGGTATAATGACTGCATGTTTAGTGGTATAATGACTGCATGTTTAGTGATATAATGACTGCATGTTTAGTGGTATAATGACTGCATGTTTAGTGGTATAATGACTGCATGTTTAGTGGTATTCTGACTATGTTAATAGTATTCTGACTGTATGTTGATGGTATTATGACTGTGTTTAGTGGTATTCCCACAAGACCTGCTGGAGAAGGGTCTGGCTGCCAACAACTTCGCGATGCTGGGTCTGGGCGACATCGTCATCCCAGGCATCTACATCGCTCTTCTACTTCGCTTTGACGTCAGGTGAGTACACAGCCTAGCTTTGCTACATGGCATTTAGCTTAACCCTCTCCCTGCTGGGTCAGGCACAGCCATGGCTTGTTAGTGTATCTTCGGTTGCTGTAGAGTGGCAATGCAGTTATCATCCTTGGTCTTGTCAGTACCAGCTGATGCTCACAGGTTTACTGCAACATTCAGCGCTACGGATGCTGCAGGTTTCCTCCTGCTCTAAACTGACAAGCCGTGATAGAAGTGAAAGAATCTTGAAAGCGGATCTAAACCCCAATTTAAAAAAAAAAGGTTAATGATGACTAAAGAAAATTGTGTCAAATTTTTAACTTTGTGTTTGTTATATTTTGCAATTGTTGTCTCGTAATTGATTTCTTTGTACCTAAATACAGATATATGTTAACATGGAAGGAGACTTACTTATGTTGTGTACAACATGTGACTGTTGATTGATTACAGCTTAAAGAAGAACTCTAAGGTGTATTTCTACGCTGGATTTGTAGCCTACTGCCTCGGTCTCCTCACAACAATTGTTGTCATGCATTTCTTCAAACATGCTCAGGTAGTTTTATAACTGATCAATCACTGACTATATAACTGATCCCATGCTTTTATGAATCACTGACTATATAACTGATCCCATTCTTTTATGATTCACTGACTATATAACTGATCCCATTCTTTTATCAATCACTGACTATATAACTGAAAAATATCATAAGGTCTCAATGTGAGCAGCCAGTTCCTACATTGTTATTTATTCATAAAAAAGACACTGATGATATTTGATTTATGATTTAGCAGAGTTTTGTTCAACAAATTGCCAGTTGGAGTCATTTTTTTTTTTACCCTGCACATAGACCCCTGCTGCATTCAAAACAGCAATTAGTCAAGAAATCTAGCAAACACTCACAAAACAGTGGTGAGCAAGATAAATAGTACATTTAATATTGGTAAAACTCTGCAACAGGCCATTCTCAACCGTTTATAGACATTAACCCTCTCCCTGCTGGATTAGGCACAGGTAATGCTCTTTAGGGCATCTCTGGTTGCCTGCAGCATGGAGACGGTTAAAGATAACAGCGCACACTTGTGGCTCTTGTCAGGGGAGATAACTATATTGTTTACATTACAGCCAGCACTTCTGTATCTGGTACCAGCCTGTATAGGTGTGCCCATACTTGTAGCTCTTGTCAGGGGAGATAACTATATTGTTTACATTACAGCCAGCACTTCTGTATCTGGTACCAGCCTGTATAGGTG
>JAUTBT010081228.1:0-12865 GCA_032361225.1 Lepetodrilus schrolli | reverse complement strand
ATGCTACTATATGGAAATAGTAAACAAAATGACAATTACGATCGGAAACTAGATGTGCTAATCGAGGACATTTAATACATGTTTAAAATTTGTAATAAGAATTATTCTTAAAGTTGTTTCTTTTCCTTTGTGGTATTTATCAATGCGGTTTACAATTTACTGACCTGCATGTATTCCTACGCGTAACTATATTACATGTCGATTCACACGTTGATGCTTTCTTTTTATAGAGACGTATTTAAGCTTGATATTAGATGAAGCTCGTCTAATACAAAGATTATCCCTAAGTGCAGGATATAGACGATATCTAAAGACATTCGGTTAATAATCTTTATCGATATGCAAATACTAGTAAATAGATACTAGCATGTGAGTGTATGCGCGTATGTGCACTGAATAGTTGAACGCGTATTTGCATCAGTATTTAAATAAGACTAATTATATTGGTATACGCTATTTGTTATTATAGTTATGGCTATATGATTGATGAGACAATATAGGAACAGCTATGCCAATCTATAGTACTTTTGAATGTTATGAAAATCAATAATCAATGACGTTGGTCGAGTTGCTCATCCGTGAAAATGTAGACTATGTATACAGAAGAATGCGTCATCAGAGACCCCACATACATACCATATCAATCTATTAGGCAAACACAGTTCTCAATCGAACACGAAACCGTATCTTATCTCAAGCAAACGCAACCTGAGGGCAAAACATCAATAAAGTCAATGTCTTAATCGCAGTTTATTGGTTTATACGAAACTAAATTCCAGAATCAATGTTTTCTCGAGGATGCACGTGCAGCGCCGAGTATACGTACATGAGTAAGTGAGAGGGTGCACTGATGTGATGGGTGTTATATCTGGATCAATGGCTCCACCAGCTGCCGTCACTGTTTGTATGGAGCCTCCCTGACCTCCTACCCCGAGTAGGAAATGCCATCTACAGCTGCCCGAGGTCATACCACGCTGTTAAAGAAGCACTCCCAGAGAGTTTTTACTGCCACGTTTCCAAATTAAAAGAAGCATTTCACGAAACAATTAAATAACGTTTTTTTTCACTCGTAACTATTTGAAATACAAATGTTGCTTCATGTTATCAATGTCGCGGAAAGTGAAATTATGAAATATATGACAACATCTCTGGTTATTTACATTTCCTAAAATATAATGCTCGTCATGTTATAACAGTTTGGGATTATATGTTAAGAATAACATTATTAATTACAGGAGAAGACTTGTTGGAAGTTTTAAAACAGATACAAGTGAAGCATCCGTCCCAACGATACAAGAGTGAGTCGTATGAATTTAGGGAAAGATCACAACTGAGATAGTATGTTTGCAGTGTAAACTCAAATATTTCTCCTTCACAAAATGTATCACTGGATTTCAAAACCTTTCTTGTTTTAAGTATCAGCCTTATGCACACACACACAAAATAAATAAATAAAGATAACTGCAGTTGAAAAGGAAAAGTTGACGAAAACACGAATTCAGCCAGAACCTGTAAGGACATGTTTAATTGCACACAACAATAATATTGCCTGTGGGTTTAGCGGACCACGTGAAATGTGTGCCATTCAGCCAAACATCCAAGTTTACTGTTAGGACGAGAAAGGTATCTAGCTCATGAAATACGACGTGTTGAAAGATGTTTCAAACAACGATGCCTTATTGTCAGCGACCGTCAGTGACGCGCATACAATAGAATCACATGCAATCATGATGCGTTTCTGCATAAATATACCACTGTCGAGTTGTAACAACTATTTATATGGTCTTGCCATAAGTCTTTTTAACGTTTACCTACGTACTTGCTCCTTTGAATGTCTCCGTTTCAGTAGTATTAATAAAATACTAATTGGGCTATATTTCCATTTCTAAATTAGATATTTGAAAGCTATATAAATCTGTAACGACTACGTATGAGTTAAACAATGTTACACTAAGTTACCTAATTATATCTGGAAGGCAGAACGAAGCATAATGAGCGTGTTTTGTCAGAACGTGTGGTAGAACCCTCCTCTGGCTTGCAGGCACTTCTGGATCTGCCATCGACTCAGTCCCGAGTGTGTTCCACCTCCTACAGCGGGAGGCCGTCAGCGGTCTACAATCGGAAATCTTACACTTTCAAACTTTCCACAGAGATTTCGTTGTCGTAACATCAAAGGAGATGCTATGTTTGGCTATGATAACAAGTGCAGTCTTTTCTGATATGACAGCTTAATGGATAGACGGGAGACTTAGATGACTGCCTCGTCGTACTCTGGCGGGTGAAGAGATGGAGGGTATCTGTACAGCGTAGTATTGGAGTGATACGCCGTCGTTATCGTACCTAACTACATCCTCTTAATCATTCCACGTCAACGGAGGGACTACTTTTAGAAATTACCACAGGGTCCAAAGTCGTTTGGAGTCTTGAGACTTGTCCAAAGTTTAGCTGAAGAGTTCTGGTTTTACGACTAATTGTTGGAGAACATGTCAGGAGAACTCTGGTCACAATAGACGTGATGCTTTCACTGACACTCTTTATGAATACATGTATATCTAGCAAACATGTACCGTAACACTGTCAAACTCAATCAAGTAAAGTCACTATGAAGATCAACACTCATCTCGTCCTCAATCATTTTCCAAAGTACCGTTCTTGGCAAAGTTGATTGATTTCAACGGAGTCTCTATCTCCCTTATGAGTAAATCTACGGATTCTGGAGGAGGTGCTAGGTTGGTGTTCCTGTCTGGCTTGCATTCATGGCGTCACCTCTGCGACCATGATACTTGGCTTGACTTTGAATTACGAGATGCGCGTGAAACACGGTCAAAATGGCGCGACGCTCTAACCTTCGTCTCGTCAATTTCTCTTACGTCAATTTCATGCAAGCGAAAACGAGGTCACTATCTAGTTATTAGCGTTGATGGTATCACACTAACATGTCTTGACTTATGAATGGAATAATGAACTATTGTACAGCAAGCTAGTGTTCCGCTCTAATTAAAGTTATGTGCTCAATTTGCCCACGCAACACCGATACAGTATAGACTTGATACATTACTGATCCAAATGTGACGAGATAGGACAGAGTTTGGGTAAAGAGAATCAAATAAATATACATATGCGTATATTGCCCGTTTTACTGCCTTTAAAATGAAAATCCCTCAAAAAACATCATATTCTACTTCTTTTGCAATATTGAAATAGGAAATGTTCAAGTAGTTATGCATGTGCTGGAAATATTAAGTTACAGTTATTGATCAAATCTGAATGGTACGTGGACATCTTCTTCAGAAATAGTGTTATATTTATTTAGCAAGTTTGTTAACTTCTTTTTTTATTAAAATATTATATTAAATTTCTACACAAGCTTTTGAAAGCCGTAAATAACGTTTTAGAAGATGTATACGTTGGAATGTTCATGCCATTCATACTACTAATCGCGAGAGTTAAATCACGTCATCTCGCACAATGCCGCGAGACTTTGACAGCGCTGTTTTCGGTCTGTAAATTCCACTATTCTTCAGACTGAGGGGAGTTCTTATAAACGAGCTTAAGATTCGACGAGTTTCTAGAATAGCTCACCCCATTTCATGGAGGCAAGAAATATGGTTGGAGCTTGTCTTATTTCATGCTCGCTTAGACAACAGCGTCACAACACTACCTCGATGTATGTATTTTTAATTACCAATGGCTGATTTATGTATCAATTCTTCCCGTCTGAGTTGACCGAATTTTATGTGCAGGACTACATAGGACTGATAACTAGCTCACTGGACCTATGGATCTGGAAAACAGGCTGATCTAACGCGGAAATCGAAATGACACATTTCCCAATTTATGATATTTTGTAAGTCCATTCGATTAAAAGTAAATCAAAATTCAGACGTAAACTATGTATGTATCTCCGCCTCAAATGAGCTTCTGTCTTCATGATAATGGTTAGAGCTTATGTATTGATGGTTGTAGATGTGTATCGACAAGGTAATCAGTGAAGTAGTGGCTTCTGAAGAAAGATATCAGATTATATTGACTACTAGTATTTTACTTGGCTATAATTTATACTAATTTGATTCAATACGTTAGCTTATTGGAGACATGGTATTCGCAATCATAATCAGAAGTGAGATTGTTTTCAACGATTGACTACATTATAATGATATTGCCGTGCCTTGTCTGGAATAAGATTCTATGACAACTATGTACCAAGGGTAACGTTTATTCTGTGTGGTTCTCACCCACATCATAGTACCCTTTCAAAAATGTGCGTCCGTTCTTTGGCCATTGCAATACATTGATGTTAATTTAGGATACAAGTACATAATCTTATGCTTCAATTTTGCATTTCTTTAAAAACTGTGCAATACATGTACCACTTTCGCTATTAATGCGAACATACTCTCTCTGAATATATAGATAAAATCGCGCATTGCCTATTTTGGCTCCGAGACCCCGAACGCTTGTCACTAACGTGCCAATCAATTGTGTTCACAGCTGACTGACATGCGTATTTCAGGAATTAATGTGCGAGTAATTTCATTGAATGCACATTTATTGCAAAATTTGATGTGCCAGATTATATGGGTATGCCTATGTACGACGACCGCCTTCACGGCACGTCTGTGCGTGAGAAATAAGATTGACAGCTGTCGGGTGATGTCGACGCTCGATTTCACTCGATTGCCGCTGTTCCACGTTTCGTGCACGTCACACGATCTGTGCCAGGAATTCCATACATTTTTACCTGTACGAAATTAGTACTGTTTGTAATGTGATGATGGGGTGCTCTGCCCATCAGCTCCCTGCCGTCCCCAGAAAGATGCTATAAGTATAAATAAATACTCATACGCTAAATATATTATATGTGTATGAGCAAAAAAAATATAACAAAAACAGATAGGATTAATACGTGTACGTTTTATTACAGCAGGTAATAATTAATTCAAGCATTGGATCGTACAATACCTAAGCCACAGTATATACCTTTAATTAGACTGATATTTTATGGGTAATTTGCTAAACTGACGGCAATTGACCTGCTAATGTAAGCGAAGATCATGGATCGCACATCTGTAGTGTAACTGTCTGCACGTGGCGGCCAGAGGTTTGGTGTATTGGTGGAATGAATACACTGATATCTTCAACGAAGACTGCATATTCCGTTCCGTTGTTTTCTTTTGCGTGGTCATCAATATTCCTTAAGCTTAGTCTCTGAAGAATACACATTTATACAAAGCCATTATTATTGTGCGATAACCTGTTCATTGACTATGTCGACAGTATGTGTGGTCGATGTTCGTAGACATGTGCGTACACATTATATGAAGGATGCATTCTTCTTTTATTATGAAATAAAGGATGTTTAAATCAAGCGTTCCTATTTTCGTACGCGTCCATGAATAATCCACAACCTGCAATCAAATCAGGTCCATTACCCTCGCAAAATTCGACCTGTCTTATATGCGTCACTGACTATCTCTGATCGCCATCTTGGATTGAATGAAATAATGAACCCAGTTTTTCTTCAATCATTAATCATATGTGAATAATAGACGGACGCTCGTCACCTGCGCCTAATTAGGCGAGTCAATGTGCCAAGAACGTCACTCTCCAGTGTATGAAGTACAATAAACTGTGGCTTGCGCATTTCTTCCGCCTGTGACCGTTGATAACTTACCTCGTGCATTCTTCAGATTACCTACACATGAGTCTTAAAACTTTCCAGGCCAAACTTAACGCATGTGAAACAGATGTTACATTTCAATATACACGTGATTTTTTTTTACGACCTTAACGTTAAATATAAATGATAACTTTTGATTACAGAAGACCACATGTAATTAATTGTTTTTGTAAAGTGGTGATTGCTGTTTGGAAATAACGGCACATTATAATACTTTACACTCCTAATCCACGGAGTCCGTATAGCTCTATTCTCATTCACAACGTACAGAAGCCAGATCCTGCCAAACTCTCGACAGCTGTCATGTTGTGAGTTGTGTAATTCCATATATCAAGTTTTTCGTCTGTTCGCACTCGACTTTACACTCCAGTGAACCACGCCTTAGTCGCAGATACTTTACACTAATAATGGAACCATCTGCAGATCTGACGGAATTCCTACAGCCACTGGGTATCCCAAGACCCTTGCACCAGACTCTGCGGTTTGATTGTAGATTGCAATACCAAAATAGTGTATAGCGTTTTAATTCCTTTCTACTTGGCAGAACAAGACCTCTAACCCAAGCAAGTATAGTAGCGTGCCAGGGGCACAGTGTACGCTTAATCGTATCAATTTCAGTATTACACATCAATCATGTTAATAGTAATAACACGTCTCTGCCCCTCTGATGAAAGCTGGCTCATTTTTCGCTTATTTTACCATTCAGCTTGTTCGCTTCCCACGTCGTGATTTTACAGCATATATGAGAAAACCAAATGCTATAAATTAATACGCATGCGCATAGCAGCACGGAGAGAACACCACATGTTCATCACAGCATATACGTACCGGTATATCTTTTAAAAGAGACTGTATCTTTAGACTACTATTTTAATTAGTTGTACATATACAGACCCATATTTATTATATCTACCTGACAGCACATTCAATGGCCTAGCACAGGTATCCCCACTACAAGAGAACTCACGCTGCTTAGCCGATGTCTTGGTAATCGCTATAATAACGATTACCATTAGTAAACCATTCAATAATTATAAATATTGATCCAGCGTTCGTTGGACATTTCACTACAAGTACGACGGAAACAATTCAAGGTGTCGATGGTGATGGGGGAGGGAGATGGGGTGAAGTTGGTGGAAAAAGTGCGTTCTTGGTACGGTCGTAGTATAGAGTACACAGAGTAATCGCCACGAACGTGTATTAAAGTTTAAACACAGTGACACATCCGACAACCCCCAGACCCCACTAGCATTGATGATTCGGCCTACACATTAATTTAAACCAAGCTACGCCCCTGACTGTATACTAGACTAATTTTGCCATAAAAATGTATGTCAGTCCACCGTAGACCTAACTAAATAACAATACTGAATACCAGATGAATTTTACCACAAATTATACTTCCTTCTACTGTAGCCACACACACACCAAAAAACACACACAAAAAAAAACACAAAAGAAAAAACCAAAATACACAATAATAATGACGATGGCGTGTACCACGGTGTGCTTGTTAAGGTTATCATGCGATTAATTAGTGTTTGTAAGTCAGCGCGGCTTTCGTTAAAGGGAGCTTACTGTCCGGAGAGGAAATCCCACGGGTTTGTTGGACGTACAAATCTCGGCTACTGTCACCGGAAGCCTCTACAACCACATGGGTCCCTCTTCCAGCTCCCTCTAGTGACACGGATCGGAATAACCGGGGATTACGTCAAAATCAATGTCCACATGCCGTTGCGTTGCGGTCGTGACAACCACGCTGTCTATATCTATTCAGCTGTCAACTGAGTGCGATAACGAAGTGGAAGAACGCCACCAAACTGGGCGTCTGTCTATTGAATATAAAACAGAGAATGCCGCAGCACGTTCACTGTCTACAACCGATTAAATCACTCGATTGTCCATATGCCGTTCTGTTGTTTCGAATAAACACCGTGCTTCGTGAAACCATGTATTCTATTGAACTTTTGGTAGCCAGATGTGTTCACTATGAATGTTTAAACTGTGAGTATTCGTGGTGTAGATGGTAGGATTAAGCCTCCGGTATGCCGTCTTCAAATGAATAGTATTTAACGTCATTGGCAAATACATGATAAAAGCTTGCCATTTTTCACCTTGTATGATCACAGCCATGAAGTACAACAGATACCAAGCATAACATCGAAATGAAGACTTTATTGTAAACATCTTTTCTTGATTGACCTGTGACATTCACCGTAAAATATACAGCGATTCCATATCTATGATATTGAGAAGGAAAGAGGGATAAGTACGCAGGTCTGTGTCTTGTCATCCGGGGACTCCACCAAGATGGCCTTTACAATGGCTCGTATCTGAGCCTGACATCTCCAAAACACCAGGCTGGTGCCAAGATTCCGTGGTCCAGAGAGTTGGTATCACTTTAACAAAGCATTCCTATTGGCACTGTCTGATAGCGTATTGGCACTATCTGATAGCGTACTGCTTCATCCCTCGCCTGCACGTGCATTGGAGCTGTATACAGAACTATGCAATCTGATTTAGTATAGGACAGACTACATACACACAATCGAAGATATACAATTGATATATACCATATGGCACATGTTGTTTTATAGAAACGTAGTTTCGTAGTGAGGCCGCCAGTCGTATCAATGGTATTTAGGCCTGCTGTACATAATGTATTGACCCTAGATATTGCTCAATACTGTATAGATACAGGTCTTGGACCAAATGCTACATAACAGAGTTTTGCTTAATGATGTGCCATCATGTTAGTAAAATGACGTCACGTCGCTGATTAATAATTATTGTTTTTATTTGTTCACCACAGAAGATGCACATATATTATTAACTCGATATACGCCGAGAAGTATGCATGCTAAATATATATTTGCTTTTGCATATGGGTGGTTATGTTGACACCTTATCGGAATACATTCGGGTGTACAGACCGAGGACACACGACCAGTGAAGATAAGGAATAGTGCATTGTCGTTTCAAATAAACCTCGCTGCTTCCGGCAGATATTTCCATCGAAGTCTTAACGACGTGCATTTGTCTTAGTGGTATCACATTGTCCACTTGAGAAAGAAATGTATGGCTTAGGTTACCTAAATCGCTCTTGGGTGTTATAAAGCAGTTTCGTTTCCGTCATAACGGCGATAGGGTTAAGACGAGGTCACATGGAAGTAACACTATTAACACTTTATATATTTCATTCATGCATGAGTAAACACTCTAAACGCTTCATCTCGTATGAGCTTGCTCGTGCTATTAGAGTCGACGCATAGAGACGGTCGGCCATAATTTAATATTTGTCTTAAGCCCCTACAAGGATGCAAGGAGATTGGAAGTTAGCGGAACGAGATAAACTTATGGATTTTAAGGCAATGATATTTACATTGACCTTGATTGATTGTGTGCGGAGAAGCTACATTGCAATTAAATCTTAATTAATTTGTGAAGCGAAGTAGAGACGGAGACAGCGAAATGGGAGAAAGAGATTTCTCACCGCCGCTTGGCGAGAGCACGAGCGGAAAATGAATAAGCTATCTGGCTCACAACTAGTCATGTCTTTAATATGGTCTAATGTTATTATTTACCGATTGCTTTAAGATGAGGGATAAGGGAGAGATAGGTTTGACCAGCAAGCGTGCTTCCAGAGACAAAATAATTCTCATGAAATCGCTGCTGGTCTAGGAAATTGATGGATCCTTGGCTCCGTGGTAAAGACACTGCAAAGGGACCGGGAAACTTTCAACACGAATATGCGTATCTAGGACTATACTGAGGTTTAGGTAGTATCAACTGATACTGATATCCTTACAACTAGCTTAGTAAGAAAGACATCTAGATATGCTGTACTGAATCAATGTCGATATCTGGGTCAACGTCTCTGTATTCTTGTAGCTTTGAATGCGGCCAGATATCGACGCCAATTAGAGTTATTGGTTTGTAATTAAATGAATTCTTCTGTCGACGTCCTCGTCTATAATCATAGCCAGCCATCATGAAGCCAATCAGCGTGCCTATTCATTGACAAACGTTGGCGGATTTTAATAGGACATGCTTCATAATTTGACCTGCAGCTATAAATTATTTTTTATTAAATGATTATTTTCGATATTCTTGTTTCAAAGGATTCAGATCATTATATTACTGGAAGATTTTGACGGACCTATGAAACGAAAGAATAGAACGTTTGCAGTGTCAACTCGACTACAGTAAGTGGATCTATAGCTGGACGGCAGCTGTCATAGTTTGCCGGTACAACGTACCTGCCCAACATACACCATATTTACTAGTATATCCTATCGGTCTTTCCTTCTAATGACATGGAATACATTTGTAAATATTATAAATACTAGCAGTATCTGCGAAATATATTTATATTGTGGAAGCAGATCTATACTGCTGCCGATAGAAGGGTAGGACGCCACTGTGTCACGGACTTAGGCTCTGTGACTCAGATATTCACGTCACATATACATCCCTTCGTATTGCTATAGGACATTGGTATTCATTTAGTACTGGGGAAAAGACTGCCACCTAGTAATTATAGAGCTCTCGGAATAGCTTTGATAGGAGACGACAATTGGTAGATACATAATTACACAATGATTGCTAACGGCCATTCTGTCATATCTTCCAGAGGGGTCGGCCTATAGTAGACCTACTGTATAGTGTCACCATGGTTAGTAGTTTAGTACTATTACATTAATAAATATTGAAATTTAACAAACATGTACTGTATACACAAACACATATATGTATATAGTATACTATTTTATTTCTAGCTCCCATGTGTCTATACCGTGATACATTAGGTTGACTTAACTCACAGTACAGATGAGTCATTCGATAAAATATTTCTTTGGACTAGATTAGGTAACTAGCCCTTTGAAATATGCAGTGACATATGCAATTCATGCAATGCAGTTTAATAATGAAATAATATTGCCGTCAACATGCCCCGACCCGCCGGACGTTTATATGCACCAGACTTTCTGATTGAAGTAACAGTATTTGTACACAGACATCAACATACACGTTTCAATGCAAAGCAAAATACTTGTGCCAGAACGACACCCGATGTTTTGTGAAGTGGTTGACAGGCTAATTGTGTTGGTATGTACACAGAATGGGCAGACCTATGTCGTTGTCTGACTGCGAATAAGGCTCGACAGTAAACGTTTAAGGGATGTCACGAAGGTCGGGTTAGATATACGTGTTTATTGCCACTGAACAAACATAAAGATCTAAGTATAAAAAAAGGTTTTCATTATACGTGGAAGTTTTCATTATACGTGGCAGTTTCAGAAGTGCCACACAATGATGCTATAAATCACGATAGGAATGCAAATCTAACTTTAGTATTTATGGCAGACAGCATTGGCATTCACGGTCCCTGAATAGAAAGTACGACCGGTCCAATAGTACTTTAATTGTATAGCCGCAAGTGGCGATTCCCCCCACCGTCCTGGCATATAACAGTCCTTCTGACTGATGAAAACGATCAATTTATATCTTTTCACACTAACCCGGTCGGTTGATAAGCTTAAGAAATCCCAATGTCATGTCCAAGACGGCAAACACAGACATACAATGAATGCCCCCCAAATGCTGGCAATAGCCGCTGTTTCGTACCCGCAAAGTGGAAGCCAAAGTGGTTATTTTAAGTAGACGAGGCCTATAACTACAGAGGGACGCGGCAGTGAGATTATCCAAGTGACGATGGTACTGTGTAATCTCAACTCCTGCTCGAGTCAATGACGGCTGGTACTGACGGCAGAGGAGACATGAACCGCCACGAGAGGAGGAGGAGGGAGATAGGTCGCCATGACAGGCAAACGAAGCGGGATAATAAACAGCGGCAAAAATACACTTGAGATGGGGAGTTATTGGTCCGCTTGTATTAACGATGCTAGTACCAATGGCAGTAAGATTCCATATAGCAGATTTAGTGCAGACCGTCTTCAGCATTCCCATTGATTCTTTCGCAATAAACATATCCACAAGTTAGGTATGATATATTTGTTCTAATCAACTACTGCATGTATTGGTTGTTGGTTGATTTGGGACTTAAAGCCACTTTCAAGATTTTTTCACTGACATCATAGATTGCATCCATATGTACTGCTTGTACTAGTCTGGATTTCCACCAGTTTTATAGTGCTAGCTCACTGCAATATCATGCCGCAGATATAACATGAATACCCCACTCAGACAATAGTATATTGTTTCCGAGCCGACCAGTCCTTGCTTTGCCCCTTTAATGACGAGCACCAAGCAGGGGAACAACAAGTACCATTTTTTAACGTCTTTTGGGGGAACGGGGATCGAACCCACGACCTTCCGCACTCCGGTCCGACCCTATAACCATTACGCCACGGAGCCGGCAAAATAGTCTAGTCCGTGCTAGTCTATGTCCTTGTCCTTATTGTCATTTGATAATTGTTATTTCAATTCCAAGATGTTTAAAAAAAAAAAATTACATGCAAATTATCATCTGAATTGGTCGACCGAAATCCTACACTGTATCAATAACAGGGCGTTCATTGATAGCGATCACATTTTTTATATGAAAAAAGATGAACACTTTTGAAAACACGACCTGAGCACTCACCCTTTATGAGAACCGCTAGGGTTGTGTCATTATACGAAATATCGAAGCACTGGCGTTTCTGAACACAAACCAATATTTACAGTGTAGAAGTATGTAGTGAAATCTGACGCGTATCGTTTTATTTCAACTGAATTTAATCTCTTTTCTTTCAAAAACAAAGTCACACGAGATCATATCACTGCCACTTCTTTGATGTGTCATTTCAACCCGTAAAATCCAGTGAAGTGTTAACCCCTTCTTATTGGGGGCCATTGTTTCCCAGGATACGCAATGGCGTCGGCACGAGTTGCGCGTGCTCCTGCTCCTTGTCATGTGACCCGTAAAGCATAATTCTGGGTAATTAATGCGATTTTATGAGGACGTGTAGAAATCCTTGGTCACAAATCACCATTCTACCGTTCACTGGTGTTGATAAGGAATACAGGTTATGGCCCTTCGGGGAAGAATTGTATGGAAATTCCAGCAACAACAAAAGATTACGTTAATTTTATTCACACAGAGAGAGAGAGAGAGAGAGAGAGAGAGAGAGAGAGAGAGAGAGAGAGAGAGAGAGAGCGCTGGGAGAGAGAGAGAGGGAG
>JAUTBT010081217.1:0-12866 GCA_032361225.1 Lepetodrilus schrolli | reverse complement strand
GACATACATTATTAGATTGCTTAATTTACCGGGACCATTATACTAGTCATTGCATCACGTGATTGCAAAACGAGGTCAGAGTTGATTGCCGCTTGTAACGTTTCACTTGAGTGGTAAGAGTAGACTAATACTAGCATATATTTTTACGTTTAATTAATTTTTAATAGCATCGTTTAGTTAAATTATTCGTATCTTTTGTGTTGTGTTTTTCATTCATTAGTATTAATTACATCATACTTTAATACGTCTGTTTCAATAAGTAAACATAGGGCTTCCTAATTCGCACGGACTATAATTTCGCGCAAATTGTCTTTGCGCGTATAGTGCGTAATATAAGTCTGCTTGAAATATAAGTCTTTTACAGTATACGAGATTGGATTTAGTGGAGCTAATGTGATCTGTGGGGTAACTGGTTATGTACTTGGAAATAACTATGACTATTGCATGCTAATTTCAAGAAACATGGATTGTCAAAAACTTTCATTCATAATATTATCATGGTACTGCTATTGAGGCATAATTTATTATTTTGGAATGTGATTTTCCGAGAAATTGGTTGCTATGAATATTGCATATGAAGATGCCAAAAAAATATTTTTCTGAATGTGTAATATAAGTAAATTCAGGTACCACACATGTGTACAATTTCAAATGATGAATAGACTATTAATTATGTTAAATAAACTTTATATTATGCAATTTTTGGTATCTTTTATTATTTAAACAAGGTAAAACCTGACAATGAATTGTTTGTTTTATATTTTTTGTATTGTCAATTTCTTCATAATAATAAATAACAACTAATACAGAGAATAGTTATTTATTGATGTTAGAAAGTAAACCAAAACATGAAAGGGAAAACAAATCAAATCTGATTTCCATTTTACTATGTGAATAAACATAATGGACAATACTTTTTGACATCTGTGACACACATCATTTTATACTAATATATTAACCTTAGAAGTTTTGACATAAATTATTTTGTATTTGTATATTTTATGCAATTTAGCATTATATGCAACATGTGCAATTAAGACATATGTAAATAATTGGGGCTATTTCGTTTTTGGATAATCCTGGTCTATTTGCATCTATGTTTGCACTATATATTTATTTTGTATGTAAACAAATTGCGATATATTATTTATTGGTCATAAGAACAAATGTATACATCATTTCAATTTAAGACTTGGATGTATTTAAGAATATTGAAAGCGCCTATAAACTTCAATTGAAAAAAACCCCAGAACATAACAAAAGAAATTCATGTAACATTAATATTATATTAATAATGACGTAACACATCATCATTACAGGGCTGTATTTCACGTGTCATGTAACATACTAACAAAGCATGTCCATGTAACGCATGCTTTTGTTAACACCCTGGTGATTGGCTGCAACCTCTGCCTCTTGTCTGTCCAGGCCCCATCCCACCCCCTCGCCCCCCACCACCCCGTACCACCAGACAGGACAGTGCTGGTTGGTGGGTGGAGCGAGAGAAAGACCAATCCCAGCCAATCACGGCAGCCAACATCTCCGACCAATCATCTTCTAGTGCCAGCACAAGCACAGAGTCAGGTCTGTGGAGTTACCTGCCCTTGCCATGTGATCTAGCTGCCTTCATTTCCAAACATACTGTCACTGTGGTGACACTTGCGATTCTTTTTTTATCATTTATGAATTTGGCATGTCCTGGTAAACTGAAAATGTCATGATTATCTTCTGATTGTTAATATTTAACTTTTTTTATTTTTATGTACTTACTTTTTCATACTAATATTATTTAAATACTAATGCCATTTCTATATTGTTACTTATTAATAAAATGAACTATTTATCTAATGTTTCTAATTTTAGCCTGTAACTTTTAACATTTCATAGTCTTTAGTTACTAATATTATTTTATTTTATTTCAATAAAAATAGGATAAAATAGATTCAATTTGTTTTAATTATTAATGTAAAACTATCCTTTCATAGGTTCGCCTGTGATTGTCAACGGAGACGAATTCGAAAACATAGAAATCCCAGTGATGTCGGACAGCAGCGGTCAGTCCGACAATTCCGGCCGTGGGGGACTGACCACTCAGTCCAGCATCGGCGGACCCCGAGGTCAGAAGACCGACATGAACCGGAACGTCGGGAAGCCAGCGCCACCAGCGATGGCTCCACCGGCAGCCAGAACTTGCGACATCATCGTGACAGACACCACGGACATGCGGCAGTCTGGACAGCCAGACATGATGAAGGAGCTGGTCAAGAACAAGGAGCTGATGAAGACCAGTAGACTGGACAAGTTCAGCAGCATCGACTCCGAGGTCTCCGAGGCCAGCACGCTGGTCAGCACCAGTTCCGAGAACAACGACGAGCACCGGAAGCGGAACCGGATCAATCATCATTCCATCCGCGGGACCATGTCGGATAGCGAGGTGGAGGGGAATCACCAGGTGAGTATCAATATTTTATGATTTTTTTTAATTTTTTTTGTTTTCTTGAATGGGTGAAAGATTCCTGCTGTAAATCAATAATCCACTCACTCACATGCTTTTCTTGAAATCTTACAATATTCTTCCATGGTATGTATATGTTATAAGTGAAAGAATCGTGAAAGCGGCTATTAAAAAAAAATCAAATTAAAATAATATTCGCTTCAATTCCGTGGTATAATGGTTGGAATGTCGGCCCAGAGAGTGGTAGGCCAGTGGTCAATCCCCTGTCATATCATACAGAACCATGTTGAAAGATGGTACTGCTGTTCCCATAAGTGATGGTCAGCATTAACCCTCTCCATGCTGGAGGCAACCTGAGATGCCCTAAAGAGTAGTGCTTGTGTCTAATCCAGCAGGGAGAGGGTTAAAGGGGCGATACAAGGACTAGTTGGCCGAGTGGAGTATCAATGTTTTGACTGTGGCAGGATGTTCTAGTGAGCTAGCACCACCAACTGGTGGACATCTAATATATGCAAGCCGTGATATGTTACTGAATCTTGAAAGCAGCTGTAAACCTCAATTTACCTACAATATATAGTACAGTCGACACCCCCCCCCACCCCACCCCACCCCATTTATCTGATTCTTCACAAAATTTATCATCCGGATATCTGAACATCAATTGTACTTAATTGGTCTATTTGGTTCCCAGAAATGTCTGACCATAAACAGAAACCACATTTCCAGTTATCTGAGTCACTTTATGTTGGAAGATATTGATGCTCAATAAAAAGCATGAGGAATGCGAGGGAACCAGATATCTGAAATCTGGGGTCGACTGTATATTAAAATTGTTTCTTGATTATGATTATTTGGCTTGTTCGTATCAAACTTGAAATATCACTGTTCTATAAAATAGATATGCTTGTATTTGACATGGTTTTTCTGTATTTCTATAGCAATCTTCACAAACCGGGAAGAAGCATCGTTCGCCCAGTCTGTGGAGCTCTAAAAGCAATCTGAGCACAGGCTTCCGTTACACAGATGGCAAGCTGCTCAGCACGGCCATTCCTACCAACACAGACTTCTGTAAAACATACCTATTTGAAGGATTGCTGGGTGAGCAAGCAGTTGTTTGCACCACTGTTTGTTATGTATTTATTTCTTTATAATAATAATAATTATTATCATTATTATTATTGTTATTATTATTAATATGATTGTTTGTTTCTTTGTTCATTCATTTATTGATTTCTTTCTGTATTTCTTTATTAATTAATTAATTTCTTTTTTAAAATTTATTCTTTATTTCTTTATTATTTCTTTTTTTCTTTCTTATTATTATTGATTTATTAATTAATTTATTTAGAATGGTTGTCACACATACTGTATGTGATTAAGACGTTAATTTTCCCCCATTAATTTATTTACAAAAAATATTCTGTATTTCTTTATTTCTTTATTATTATTTTTTTAAATTTATTTTTATTATTGATTTATTAATGAATTTATTTAGAAAGGTCACAATTACTGTATGTGATTAAGATGTTATTTTTCCCCCATTAATTTATTTTTTAAATTTCTTTATTTCTTTATTATTTATTTCTTTTTTAAAAAATATCTTCTTATTATTGATCTATTAATTAATTTATTTAGAAAGGTTGTCACAACTATTGTATGTGATTAAGATGTTATTTTCCCCCCATTATTTTCCAGGCAAGAACCGGAGTCGTCTGTTTGACCAGATGCAGTTCTGGGAGGACGTGTACCTGGATGCCGTGGCTCAGGAGAGGGACATCATCGGCATGGACCAGCGGCCCTCTGAGATGATAGAGAGGTCAGTGTCCACAGGATAGATAACTCATGTTGTCCACAGCTGGCTGTGATGTCTCAGGGTAGACAACTCTCAGAATGTCAACGTTTTGCACACGCGACATTTTGGCCAGTATTTAAGCCTCTGACAATCTGCTTTGACCATCTGCCCTTCCCCCATGATAATCTGTCGTTTCTTTTGATTGCCTTTCTTATCCCTTGACGATGTGTCCTATCTTGACCATTTGGGGTTACCTTTCTGATGCAATCATGATAGGATGCACAGTCTATATCGTGGCAATGCAGTTATAATCCTTGGTCTGACCTCCCCAATGACCATCTGACCTCCATCTGACCTTAAATCCTCAGGTACACAGGCCGGCTCTGTGGTGTAATGGTTAGAGCGTCAGCCCAGAGTGCGGAACGTTGTGGGTTCGATCCCAGGTCATGGCATACCAAAAGATGTTAAAAGACGGTACTTGTTGTTCCCCTGCTTGGCGCTCAGCATTAAAGGGGTAAAGCAAGGACTGGTTGGCTCGGAGTCAGTATACTGTGTCTGAGTGCGGTATCCATGTTCTATCTGCGGCATGTGATATTCCAAATGAGCTAGCATTATAAAAACTGGTGGAAATCCAGACTAGTACAAGCAGTAAATATGCAAGCCATGATGTGAGTGAAACAATCTTGAAAGTGGCTTTAAACCCCAAATCAACCAACCTCTCCATCAATGTCTACCCTATGCCTGTATCCCTTGACCATTTGCCCTGTTTACTATTATCTCCCACTGACCGTCTGACCTCCAACAGTCCAGGATGTGGACCACGACTCTGCCTTGACTGTCTGCTCTCTCTCATTGACCTCCTGTGCCTGTCTCCCTTGACCATCTGACCTCTCCACTGACCATCTGTCCTCTCCCTTCTTGATTATCTGTCCCGTGCCTGTCTCGACCATCTGACCTCCCCACTGACCATCTGACCTCCATTTGAGCTTAAATCCTCAGGTACACGTCTCTGGGAGACATGGAGAGGAAGAGGCTGGAGCACGACGAGGATCGTCTGCTGGCACACATGCTGTACAACCTGGTGGGCTTCATGGTCATGATCAACGTGCACAAGGGCGAACTGAAGAAGAAGGTCCGGCGCCTGTTGGGCAAGTCTCACATCGGACTCATGTACAGTCAGGACGTCAATGACCTCCTAGACCAGATCAACAACCTGGTGAGTCAGGACCATGTGACATCCATTGCCGTTCGCGAAAGCTACCTTTCTGTTGCAATATTGATAGGATGCGCTGTCTGTGCCGTGTCAATGCATATGTCATCCTTGCTATACACTACATCCACCACTCACTCAGTGGTCATGGTATGTTTCTGATTCTCAAATAGCTGGTGCTTGTAGGTTTACTGCAACATTCCGTGCTACAGATTTTGCTGGCTTCCTTCAGCCCTTAATTGAAAAGCCTTGATACTAGTGAAAGAATCTTGAAAGTGGTTCTAAATCTCATTAAAAAAATAAAATAAAATAAAAGGATCCTGAAATACCAATGTGTTTATTTGTCTTGCAGCATGGGAACGACATTGACCTTCGACCTCTGGGCAGTCGGCAGATGCAGAAGCAGTCGTTCACAGTGCACTGGGGCACTGACAACAGTGGGGACATGCTCTTCATGGAAGTGAGTGGGAAAACCTAATTCTAATTTTCATTAATCGGACCACAACGCCACGGTCTTAAAGTTCAAAATTGCCACTATAACCCTAGGCAGGTGGTAGCACAATGGTAGAATGTTGGACATTTGGGAGCCAAAGGTCAAATCCTGACCCGAGGGCTCGGCATCAATGTTTACGAAAGTTACCTTGATAGAATGTGCCGACTGTAGCATGACATTGCAGTTATCATCCTTGGTCCATCAGTACCAGCCGGTGCTTGCAGGTTTACTGCAACATTCAGCACCCTACATGTCTACATCCTACTCTAAAACTGACAAGCTGTGATACGAAACCAAATATTAATTTAAATTAATTTTGTTTTCCTATGATGACGACACATATGACCGACACGTACATGTCACAACATTGTTCCCCTTAGGTGTGTGACGACTGTCTGCTGTTACGTAGTGTCACTGGAACCATCCACGACCGATGGTGGTTCGAGAAGCTGGTCAATATGACCTTCTGTCCGAAGACCAAAGTCCTGTGTCTGTGGCGCAAACAAGCCGACAAAGTACAGCTCAACCAATTCTACACCAAAAAGGTACGACACATTCCGGTCATGCTTGTGGATCATATTAGACGACCTTTTCCACTATGCAAGTGGATTTCTTTTTTTCTTTTCATAATAACCAGGCATTATTTTCATATTTTTATTTTACTTTTTATCTCGTGATTTTTCAAAAGAAAATATTAAAAACTATAAAAAATAATTGAAAATAATTGTGTAGACAAATCAAATGTACATACTTTCAGGTAAAATGTATGACCAAGAAATATTAAAAAGAAATGTGATTGTATCCCTTTAATGTTATTATTATTATTGTTTATCTTTATTATCATAATATCATTGTATACATCTGAAATACTTTCTGATTCGATATTGCTGTAATTAGCTGTCTACCGTAGCAATGCAGTTATCATCCTTGGTCTGTCAGTACCAGCCGATGCTCGCAGGTTTACTGCAACATTCAGTGCTACAAATGTTGCGTGTTTCAACCTGCCATAAACTGACAAGCTGTGATATAAGTGAAAGAATCTCAAAAGCTGCTCTATATCCCAATTTTAAAAAGTAATAATATTTCCGTGTGTTTATCTCATCCTATCTTTCGAGGAGGAGGTGGGAATGTTTTTAACCCTCTCCCTGCTGGATTAGGCAAAAGCACTGCTCAGCATGGCATCTCCTGTTGCCTTCAGCAGGGAGAGAGTTAATGCCAGCCATGACGTATAATGCTATGTTTGCCATCATGCAGTGCCGCGAGCTGTACTTCTGTGTGAAAGAGTCTATGGAGAAAGCCGCGTCGCGGAACACGGGAAAGTTGCCAGGTAGTCACGTCCTGCTGTAGTTAGTCACTGGCTGTCATGACTGCATGATCTAGTAGTGTCGTAGTAGTGGCGTACAGTCTACCCAAATTGAGTGCTCACACTATCTCTCTCTCTCTCAGTAAGCCCCAGATACCTGCCAACAATATTCATAATTAATATTAATATTAATATACGGCTCAGATTTATTGCCTGTTTGTCATCGTGTATGGGTGAAATATTCCCGTTGCGACAAATTAATTATTCACAGTTAAATGTTTACAAAGTTGTTGCCGTTGAATGACATGTGAAATTTATATAATTTTTTTAATTTAAATTTAAATAACAATCTTGTTATTTCCCAGTCTCGTGAAGCAAAATTAATAATTATTTTTAAATGTTTATTCTAAATTGGAAAAACGTTTTTTGTGGTGTCTCTCCCCAAAGCACAAATTTGACAAATAATTCCTCTGTACGTACATGTTGTTCTGTGCAATCAAGTTCATGTTAGTATATTTTGAATTAGGCAAATGTGATGGAAATTGACATGTTGCAAATATATAATGATTGTTGATTAACTGTTAGAATTATATTTGTTGATGACAGAAAGATAATCCAATAACGTGTGATGAACCTGCTTGCATATTTTGTGTTAGTTCTATTATTTATATATTAATGTATGTCTAGAAAACATCCCAGGTACTACGTTTGAGAACGAATAATAATCTGGTACAGATGTATTTTCGCAATGCAAAATCACCACCTATCGAATGTCCAGAGAAAATTGTGATTATTATGTTTGAAATGTAAGCTGAGTAAATTAATGTGAACACCCAGAGAAAGTTCAAGTAACATAACAATTTTAATTTGTGAGCTGGCACTGAGATTACGAAACTTTTTGATTTCATACTCAAGCTCAATTTCTTTTTTGATTGGTGAACAAAACAAAACCTTTAGACTAGCATGAATTTGTACTCAAAAATGCTTCGTAATCTTGGTGCCTGTTTGTATGAAAATGAACTCCCATTTTCAAGTATATTTAATGTAATCTGATTGAATGAAAACATTCTCAGAGAAGATGCAGCTGTAACACGTAAATTTGAAATTGCGAACTGATTGAATGAAACTGAATGTCCATGCATGTACCTAACGTTAGTTAAAGCAACTCTCTCACGGACGATATACAGGCTAAATGAAATACTTGGGAGAAGTCAATGCTTTCCATGAAATTAAATGCATTGACAGACTAAATTAACCACAATAATGTTTCTTACTATAAGGATTATATACTACATAGTAATATACTATATAATTTTATCATTATATTATCATTATATATTATAAGAGTTACCTTGCAGCAATTCAATTTGTATTAAAATTAATGGTTCCTCTGATAACGAAAATAACAGTTTTGAAACACAGACTTCCCTTCATCATATCGTCACGTATGGGTGAAAGATTCCCGCTGTGACGTAAAACAATAATTCACTCACTCCCTTCACCATGTGCATAGTAGGAACGTGAAATTTCAACAGATATTGAATATATATATTTTATTTTGACAAAATTTACAAACGGCAAAAAATATCCGTGAGAGAGTTGCTTTAATCCACAATGCTAATGCCTGATGATGGGTGCTGCCCCCTAGGTCCCGAATTAGGCGGGGAGTTTCCAGTACAGGACCTTCGTTCGGGACAAGGAGGGCTCCTGCAGGTGTGCATGGAAGGAATAGGACTGCTGCTAGCCAACAGCAAAGTAAGCCAACCGACCACACCCATCTCCATTATAACACTTGTGTGACAACTAACTATAACTGTCCTGTGATATTTAACTCCTGGACCTCGGTGTTGATGGACCTGCAGGCCGGTCAGGAGATTGTGTGTGTGTGTGTGTGTGTGTCGACTCTTTAACCCTCTCCCTGCTGGATTAGGCACAGGTACAGCACTTTAGGGCATCTCTGGTTGCCGTCAGCATGGAGAGGGTTAAGAGAACGTGGATGAACAGTGTTTTTTTATGGTAAAATAGTTAATAGTATTATTTTATAGTTTGGGGAGAATAGGTGGTGGTGTGGGGAGTAGCATTTTGTGTCGGAGAGCTTTGAGGTTTTCCTGTCGGATTTTCATGTAAAATAGTGACTGAAGTTATTTTGTTTAAATTTGAGGTTTACCTGTAATAAATAATCAATTTGATTATTACTACTATTAATATTATTATTATTATTATTATTATTATTATTATTATTATTATTATAATTACTATTATTTAAACATTTTTTTTATATCTATTATTAACTTGAGGTTTTATGGCAGCTTCAGTCATAAGTTAGGCCATAGCTATTTAATTTCCTGGTTTACGGGGCTTTCAGTGATAATTTGTGTAAGTGTTTTCTTTTTAACTTTTAAGTTTTCCTGGGATATTTAATTGTAAATTAGTGACTTTTCAAAGAAGCATTCTAATTTGAGGTTTTCTTGTGATATTTAATTGTAAGCCAGAGGGTTTTTTTTCTTGTTTTTTTTCTCACAGACTGGAAGTGTTTGAATGTAAATTATTTTATTTAATGATCTCCTGACTGGTTCTGTCAATTCCCTACACTACAAGTTTCCGTGTTTTCTCGGCGTTCTGTGTTAACTTCGAGCGGATAAATTAGCAAAATATTGTGGGCTCTGCAGAATTTAATCAGTAACATTTGATATATTTCAAGCACTATTCTACCAAACCCTGAGTGGGATGGTATTGTCCTACAAGCTAGGACGGCTTATTTTCAAGTAGTTGCTTATTTTATTTTATTTTCATCACCATTGATATCATATTGTGAAATCATTCTATGTTGACACTGAAAGCTGTCGAGACGATTATATAATGTAGCTTTATGACTCTGGTCCATTTTCCTATCTATTTATATCAAGTATTGTCGATATATCGATATATACATTATTCATTATTCATTCAAGATAGAAATGACATGCCAGCATAATTGTCCTTTTTCAACATTATTTCTTAAATTTTCAATTCAAATAATGTCATGTTATCACAATTATCATAGATTTAACATAAATTATCCTATTTTGAAGAATGTTAATTTGATAGAGTATAGAACAATTGTAGTATTGATAGTAATCATTTCTGCTTGCTGATATGTGCATCACTGCAGGTATTTAATAGAAATCTTGAAATAATATTATATTTAAATTTTATTTCATTATGAAATAATTATGATTTTAAATAATTAAGTAAATGCTAATATTTTTTATTCTTTATGATAATCATGTTTTACATGCGATATCGATGTTTATTGCATGAAATGTTCAACTATACCCTGCAGTCTGCAAATAGTACCTTGTTGAGGTGAATATGCTCTCAAATTTTAAATACTTTTCAAAGAAGAAATGCATTGACTACTTCAGTTTTTAATATATCCAACTTTGCCATTGATGAGAGCATCTTCATTCCCAATATTCTATCTGGTCAATGAAAGAGTTTCACATGGCTTATCTCCCTTTGAAATCGAAACGTGTGCAATTTAACAAAATAAACAAAATTAGTAATGTTTTATATTGTGTGCAATTAGATCTGCCATTGTCTAACTTTAATTGCATTACAATGTGCATTTTTTGATGAGAGAAAAAATTAAAAATTCATATTACATTCACCATGAATTAAAGGAGATAAGACACGTTTCACTTCATCCTGCTTGCTTGTCCAGTGTAGACATGGAGAGTTATTTAGACATAGTTATTAGTGATCGTAGTGCATGAATGTTTAGTTTTATCCCTCCCTGCACCCCTCCTCTTGTATTTAAAGGCGCATGCCTGCATGCCAGTTTTCAGAATAAACTTATGCTTGAGTGCAACGATAATCTCTCACAACACCCTGACAGCTATTAACGAGGGTTTCATCGATACAAGTGCATCACCATAATTGATATATGTATATAGAAGAACTGCTGTGCACAGTGTGTATGTGTTTGTAGTTCACTCATAGGTGCTTTGTAGAGATTGGATAGTGGCTTCAACAACACTACCAGGCTATGGTAAATTCAGTCCACTTTCAATTTTTTTTATTATTAAATTCAGAAAAAAATTAAATTAACATTTCATTGACGATTTCAAAATGAACACTGGCTACTTTAAAGAAAATAAGCCTTAGAAGATTTATGCCGAGCAGTAAATGTGGATTGTAGTCGGTTATTTGAGCACATATTTGTGAGCAGATATACACGATGTTATACCATACACTCATCGACAACTCACACATGTATAGATTTATACTAACACAGTATTTAATTGAGGTTAGCGAGTAATCACGTTAAAATCAAACATTTGTACATCTGGTTATTGGGTGTAGTAATTTTCGAAAGAATGTAGTCCGAAAACAAGAATACGTCATAGTATGTATAGTTTAGCAGTAGTTCAAAAGGATCGTAAGTGAACATAGAGTTCGGTATGAGTGTCATTGTTAGATAGTACATATCTATTGTTTAGGCTGTACAGTTGCGAGCAATACTAACTCATGCTTTCAATATACAAAAATTCAATAAAAAAAATAATAATATTGAAATATTTGATTTTTTTGATGACACTTTATTTCAGAGGCCTGAAATTAACACTGATAGAAGTATATAGGTCTATTGTCACTATGAATTATCCCGCCATCTCACAAAGTGCCATGTTCCACAACCACTTCACACATTAGCCATCCAATTTCGTTACTTTTGTACCAAGTTATCAATTTTTAATTTTCTTACCAGTAGCCGTAATGACAAGAAATTAGAAAACCTTTCGGCACTGTGTAATCTGTACGACATCAATCATCGTATACAACGGAGACATTTTCTTCCCGTGTACAGATTATTATCATTCTCAATGCATCATTTCCTCAAGTCTATTTATAGTCGACTGGTTTTACTAGCTGCTGTGCACTCAACATTGGTCATTGTGTTCTCGCTCGATGGTGAAGGAATGCATATGTTTGCGGCCATGTTATTTTTCCTTTTTTTTTTCCCGACATTTTTTATTTCATATCTGCTAGCTCCCTGGTATGTCTGCTGTTGACATGACCTCAGTGCTTCTATCAGAACTTTTGAGATGGCCCATACAGGTCTTTGTATGTCGTGGTCACCTCACTTTGCAGAGACCTAGACCATAGACCTAGACCATAAAATACCACTTGCCCTCTGCATGAAATTTTATGCAAAGTAGTAATGTTTGGGCAAGTGATATGCAAAATTTACACATTCTAATCTTGTTTCAAATTCATAGATAATTTAGAAAATATTAGATTGTATTTTCGTTTTATATATAGAAATGTATTCAATATTATTCTGGATTGCTTTTCTACCTTCTATGAACCTTCAGATCCACAAATGTACCTTGTTTGTAATCATAAAGATAAAAGAAAAATCCCAACCATTGTTTCGTAATGCCTGTTGGCTCCTCGAACCCATGAGAACAAACACCCTTCCCTATTCCTCCCCGCTCTGTGAGGTCTCTGAAAAGTGTCGGCACGACAGTGAGTGCATCATGCTACTACAACTACAACTACTACTACTACTACTACTACTACTACTACTACTACTACTACTACTACTACTACTACTTACTACTACTACTACTA